>WOVY01014085.1:0-23357 GCA_013436015.1 Rhipicephalus annulatus | reverse complement strand
ACGGACGTGTAAAGCGGCTATATTGCCACGACATAGTGCCTGCATTCAAACAACGCGCCCATCACCACGCGCACAGAGACATACATGGGCACCGTCTAGTGTTGCGCAGAGACGATGATGATAGCACGAGAACCCAGCTGGCCCCTGCTGATTTGTGCCACGCGCTTGGGACTCTTCTTGAAGAGGTAGAAGAAGAAGACATCTTGCTGTTCTGCTGTACGTGCTACGACCATAGTCCTTTGAGTTGTGGGCACAGGTTCGCCCTTTAATAATACGTTTTATTATACCCCCAGTCCTTCAACATCGTTACATTTCTGGTGGAGGTGCTGGGTAATGAATCAAAGCCCTACGAACGCAAGACAGCGTAGCCCCGACCACCAGCCAGTTGATACTGCGGAGCCGACACCTGTGCATCAGAGGACCAGTCGCCGTCTTCGAGGTGATTCACCAGAATTCAGCCCACTCCACTTTACGCCAAGGGGAACTCAGTCAATGGACGCCGCCACCATGACAAGTCATGTAACACCAGCCCAAGTGGTGATAAATCAGCCTCACCAGCCACCAGTATTTCATGGCGACTCGTATGAAGACGTAGAAGATTGGCTGAACCTCTTTGAGAGAGTGGCACGTTTGAACGGTTGGGACGAGAGAGAGAAGCTCCGCCGCGTATACTTTGCTTTGGAGGACTTCGCAAAGACGTGGTATGAAAACCATGAAACCTCCTTTACGACCTGGGATGAATTTCGGCGACAAGCTCTGGTGACTTATGTCAGCGCGGATCGCAAGAAAAGGCGCAGGCTGTGCTCGAATCCAGGAACCAACTCACCAACGAAAGTGTCGCAATGTATATCGAGGACATGATCCGCCTGTTCAAGCGCGCAGATACCCATATGACCGAAGACAAGAAGCTACGCCACCTCATGCGTGGGGTGAAGCAAGAGCTATTCGCTGTTCTCGTCCGCAACCCACCACGTACAGTTGCGGAGTTTCATACGGAAGCGACAGCCATAGAGAAAACGCTAGAACAGCGGGCTCGACAGTACAATCGAGACATAAACTATGCACCTGCCAATGTCTTCTCTGGACGCCAGCGAAGTGACATGGACGCTCTGCGAGAACTCATCAGGTCGGTGATCAGGGAAGAGCTCAGCAAGTTGCAAGCACCTCACACTACAGCAACACTGTCTGTAGTCGACGTAGTACGAGATGAACTGAGGCAGATGATACGTGAGCCGGAGCGTGCGCCACAGCCGATCCAACGCATACCAACGTACTCTGAAGTACTCAGACAACCCGCGGCGCACACCAATGCAGCAGTTACGATGGCCTCTCCTTGCCCACAAACGGTACGCAGCGCACCTCGTCCACTGGAACCGACGGCTACCTACCTGCCACGAGCCCGTGGTGTAGCTCGCCACGTGGATCAAAGGCCCCGGAAAAGTGACATCTGGCGTGACCATGAGCGCAGGCCTTTGTGTTTCCATTGTGGGGAAGCAGGTCACCTGTATAGGTTCTGCCCTTACCGACAGGCAGGATTAAGGGGCTTTCCGTTGTACGCACCATGCCCTCGAAACGGTGAACGGCCAACCGAGATCGAAGAGTACTTGTCCGCGCGCCAGAGCCCACTCACTCCACGCCAACATCAGCCAAGATCGCCGTCGCCCAGGCGTTACCGATCACCCAGCCCACGTGCTTCTTCCGCACGGTCTGGGCACCGTTCTACAAGCCCACACCAGGAAACTGAAACAAGCGACCTGTGGAGGTGAGGCCGCTGATAACGACAGTTGCGAAGATCCTCCATTGCGGTTTCAAGGTGACGATGCTATGTTTACAGAGGATAAGCGCAGCAGTGCGAAGATTACTTCAGATTTGCGGTTGAAAATAGACGGATACGAGCTGAATGCTTTAGTTGACACCGGCGCTGATTATTCGGTAATGAGTCACAAATTGGCAAAGAAACTGAAAAGGTTGTAACAAAATGGAGTGGGGCACAGATACGCACGGCAGGTGGCCACACTATTACACCGCTCGGCAGATGCACCTCAAGGCTCGAAATAAGAGGCTTTACTTACGTTGCTGACTTCATCGTGCTGCCGGACTGTTCAAGGAGCTTATACTAGGAATGGATTTTCTGCAAGCCAATGGAGCCATAATTAATCTGCGCAGATCCAGTGTAACGTTTTCGACAGAACAAGCTATGTCGGTGGAGGAATCGGAAAAGCGACGTCTTACTGCTCTGCGCGTTGTTGATGATGACGTCACAGTGCCACCTCGCTGTAGTGTAATGGTGCTTGTTGAAAATAGGCATTTTGTGACCACGAAGGAATAGCGGATGGAAACGTAGAGCTATTTTTAAACAAAGGAATTTGCGTGGCAAGGGGTGTTGTTCACTTAACGAATGGCCGCTCAGTTGTCCTCCTTACGAATTTTGGGAATGAATGTCAGCACATCGCGCAAGGTATGGCTATCGCCTATTTCCACGAGTTCTGCATGGCGACTGAACTATGCAGTTTAGCGACAACGCCAACCACTCCACAAGAGACCTGCAACGTCGACGCATCAGTTAACGTCAACCATAGGCTCCCAGAATATCAAAAGAAACGACTGTTTGCCCTTATAAAAGAGTTTTCGGACTGCTTTTCAACCGTCCTCTAAGGTGCGACGAACGGCTATTGCAAAACACAGGATTATAACAGAAGAAGCCACGAGACCGATTTACCACAACACCCATATCGAGTATCGCAAAAGGAAAGAGACGTCATCAAGAAACAAGTGAAGGAGATGCTTTCAGATGACGTGATCCAGCCTTCCAGCAGTCCATGGGCGTCTCCCGTAGTGGCTTGTTAAAAAGAAAGATAACAGCCTTCGATTCTGCGTCGACTATCGGAAACTGAACAGCGTAACGAAACGGGATGTATACCCTCTGCCGCGTATCGATGATACACTCGATCGACTACGGAGTGCGAAATACTTCTCCTCCCTTGATCTCAAGAGCGGATATTGGCAAATTGAGGTGGATGAGCGCGACCGTGAAAAGACGGCATTCATAACCCCAGACGGACTCTACGAATTTAAAAGCGCTTCCATTCGGCCTGTGCACAGCGCCAGCTACGTTTCAGAGAATGATGGACGCTGTCCCTCGCGGGACTGAAATGGCAGTCCTGCTTGGGTGTACTTGGATGACGTTGTCGTATTTTCCGTTACATTCGACCAACATCTAGAGCGACTCCGCACAGTATTAGAAGCCCATTCGTTCAGCAGACTTGACCATCAAGCCAGAAAAATGCCACTTCGCTTTTGAAGAGCTTCGATTCCTCGGACACGTCGTCAGCTCCGACGGCGTTCGGCCAGATCCCGAAAAGACAGCTGCCATCGCGAAGTTCCCGACACCCAAAGACAAGAAGTCAGTACGTCGCTTCCTGGTTTATGCGCGTACTATCGGCGATTTGTGGAAAATTTTTCGAACATTGCTGAACCACTTACTAATCTGACACAAGACGAGGTGCCCTTTAGGTGGGAACGTGAACAACAGGAAGCATTTGATGAGTTAAGAACACGCCTGCAAGCCTCTCCAATCCTCGCCCACTTCGATGATACTGCCGAAACTGAAGTTCACACTGATGCGAGTAACGTCGGCCTCGGAGCCATTCTAGTCCAGCGGCAAAACGGCCAAGAAAAAGTGCTAGCGTATGCCAGCCGCAAGCTTTCGAAAGCTGAGACAAATTACTCTGCAACCGAAAAAGAGTGTCTCGCGGTCATTTGGGCCATAAGTAAATTTCGGCCGTACCTCTACGGTAGACCATTCCGAGCAGTAAGTGACCACCATTGCCTGTGTTGGCTGGCGAATCTTAAGGATCCCTCTGGCCGACTAGCAAGATGGAGCCTTAGGCTACAAGAGTACGATGTTACTGTGGTATACAAATCTGGGAAAAGCACAGCGATGCCGACTGCCTGTCACGCGCACCAGTGGAGACGAGTGAGCCAGAGGAAGAAGACTTCCCGTTTCTAGGCGTCGTCCAGGCATCAGAAATCGCTGAACAACAACAAAATGACCCTGATTTGCTGCCGCTTATACAGCGTCTCCAAGGACTCAACGTTAAAGTCCCGCGCACTTTATCCAGAGGGCTCCCTTCGTTCTGTCTTCGGGAAGGGGTCCTTTACAAGAGGAACTTCAAGCCTCATGGTGACAAGTTTTTACTCGTTGTACCTGCACCTTTACGAAACGAGATTCTGCACGCATGTCATGATGAGCCAACATCTGGGCACATGGGTGTCAGCCGTACATTCGCCAGAATTCACCTAAAATACTACTGGCCAAAACTGTTATCATCAGTTCAGCGCTATGTGAAAACTTGCCGTGAGTGTCAAAGACGCAAAGACATACATGGGCACCGTCTAGTGTTGCGCAGAGACGATGATGATAGCACGAGAACCCAGCTGGCCCCTGCTGATGTGTGCCACGCGCTTGGGACTCTTCTTGAAGAGGTAGAAGAAGAAGACATCTTGCTGTTCTGCTGTAACGTGCTACGACCATAGTCCCTTTGAGTTGTGGGCACAGGTTCGCCCTTTAATAAATACGTTTTATTATACCCCCAGTCCTTCAACATCGTTACAATATGCCCCAAGGCATTCAAGATGGGGGTGTTTTGAGTGTTCTCTAGATGGACACACGGACGGACAGACAGACTGGCAGACAGACGAACACGTAGACAGACGTGTAAAGCGGCTAAGTGCCACAGGGTATTCTAGATGGTGGTACTTCGAGTGTTCTCTAGACAGACGCACGAATGGACGCACGGATGGACAGACAGAAAGACTGGCAGACAGACGGACAGGTAGGCGGGCGTGTAGAGTGTCTATGTGCCACAGGGTATGCGAGATGGCAGTACTTTGAGTGTTCTCTAGGCAGACCCACGTATGGACAGACAAACAGACTGGCAAACAGACGGACAGGTAGACGGACGCGTAAAGCGGGTATGTACCCCAGGGTATACGACACGCGAGATGGTGGTACTCAGAGTGTTCTCCAGATGGACGCACGGGTGGACGCATGGACGAACAGACAGGCAGACTGGCAGACAGACGAACAGGTGACGGACGCGTAAAGGGGGTATTTGCCACAGGGTATACGACGCGCGAGATGGCGGTACTCAGAATGTTCTCTAGATTGACGAACGAACGGACACATGGACGGAGAGACAGACTGCCAGACAGACGGCCAGGTAGACGGACGTGTAAAGCGGCTATATGCCACAGGGCATTCAAGATGGCGGTACTTTGAGTGCTCTCTAGATGGACGCACGGACGGACAGACAGACAGACTGGCAGACAGACGAACAGGTAGACAGACGTGTAAAGCGGCTAAGCGCCACAGGGTATTCGAGATGGCGGTACTTTGAGGGTTCTCTAGATGGACGCACAGACGGACGCATGGACGGACAGACAGACAAACTGGCAGACAGACGGACAGTAGACGGACGTGTAAAGCAGCTATGTGCCGCAGGGTAGTCGAGATGGCGGTATTTTGAGTGTTCTCTAGATTGACGCACGGACGGACGCACGGAAGGACAGAAAGACAGATTAGCAGACAGACGAACAGGTAGACGGACGTGTAAAACGGTTATGTGCCACAGGGTATGCGAGATGGCGGTACTTTGAGAGTTCTCTAGATAGGCGCATGGACAAACGCACGGACGGACAGACAGACAGACTGGCAGACAGACGGACAGGTAGACGGACGTGTAAAGCGGCTATGTGCCACAGGGTTTGCGAGATGGCGGTACTTTGAGTGCTCTCTAGATTGACGCACGGACGGACGCACGGACGGACAGACAGACAGACAGACAGACTGGAAGACAGACGGACAGGTAGACGGACGTGGTAAGTGGCTATGTGCCACAGGGTATGCGAGACGGCGGTACTTTGAGTGTTCTTTAGATGAACGCACAGACGGACGCATGGACGAACAGACAGACAGACTGACAGACAGACGGAGAGGTGATGAACGCGTAAAGGGGGTATGTGCCACAAGGTATACGACGCGCAAGATGGCGGTACTCAGAGTGTTCTCTAGATTGACGCACGGACGGACGCATGGACGGACAGACAGACAGACTGGCAGACAGACGGACAGGTACACGGACGTGTAAAGCGGCTATGTGCCACAGGGTATGCGAGATGGCGCTACTTCGAGTGTTCTCTAGATGGACGCACGGATGGACGCATGGACGGAAAGCAGACAGACTGGCAGACAGACGGACAGCTAGGCTGGCGTGTAGAGTGGCTATGTGCCATAGGGTATGCGAGATGGCGGTACTTTGAGTATTCTCCAGATGGACGCACGGACGGACGCATGGACGCACAGACAGGCAGACTGGCAGACGGATGGACAGGTGGACGGACGTGTAAAGAGGCTATGTGCCACAGGATATGCGAGATGGTGGTACTTTGAGTGTTCTCTAGACAGACGCACGGATGGACGCACGGATGGACAGACAGACATACTGGCAGACAGACGAACCGGTAGACGGATGTGTAAAGCTTCTATGTGCCCCAGGTATGCGAGATGGCGCTACTTCGAGTGTTCTCTAGATGGACGCACGGATGGACGCATGGACGGAAAGACAGACTGGCAGACAGACGGACAGGTAGGCTGGCGTAAAGAGTGGCTATGTGCCACAGGGTATGCGAGATGGCGGTACTTTGAGTGTTCTCTAGATGGACGCACAGACGGACAGACAGACTGGCAGACAGACGAACAGGTAGACAGACGTGTAAAGCGGCTAAGTGCCACAGGGTATTCGAGATAACGGTACTTTGAGGGTTTTCTAGATGGACGCACGCACGGACGCATGGACAGACAGACAGACAGACTGGCAGACAGACGGACAGGTAGACGGACGTGTAAAGCGGCTATGTGCCACAGGGTATGCGAGATGGTGGTAATTTGAGTGTTCTCTAGATGGACGCACGGTTGGACGCATGGACGGCAGAAAGACTGACTGGCAGACAGACGGACAGTGGACGGACGTGTAAAGCGGCTATGTGCCACAGGGTATGCGAGATGGCGGTACTTTTAGTGTTCTCTAGATTAATGCACGAATGGACGCATGGACGGACAGACAGATAGATTGGCAGACAGATGGACAGGTAGACGGACGTGTAAAACGGTTATGTGCCACAGGGTATGCGAGATGGCGGTACTTTGAGAGTTCTCTAGATAGACGCACGGACAGACGCACGGACGGACAGACAGACAGACTAGCAGACAGACGGACAGGTAGACGGACGTGTAAAGCGGCTATGTGCCACAGGGTTTGCGAGATGGCGGTACTTTGAGTGTTCTCGAGATGGACGCACGGATGGACGCACAGATGGACAGACAGACAGACAGACTGGCAGACAGACGGCCAGGTAGACAGACGTATAAAGTGGCTATCTGTCACAGGGTATGCAAGGTGGCAGTACTTTGGGTGTTCTCTAGAATGACGCACTGACGGACAGACAGACAGACTGGCAGACAGACGAACAGGTAGACAGACGTGTAAAGCGGCTATGTGCCACAGGGTATTAGAGATGGTGGTACTTTGAGTGTTCTCTAGACAGACGCACGGATAGACGCACGGATGGACAGACAGACAGACTGGCAGACAGACGAACCGGTAGACGGATGTGTAAAGCTTCTATGTGCCACAGGGTATGCGAGATGGCGCTACTTTGAGTGTTCTCTAGATGGACGCACGGATGGACGCACGGAAGGACAGAAAGACAGACTAGCAGACAGACGAACAGGTAGACGGACGTGTAAAACGGTTATGTGCCACAGGGTATGCGAGATGGCGGTACTTTGAGTGTTCTCTAGATTGACGCACTGACGCACAGACAGACAGACAGGCAGACAGACGAACAGGTAGACAGACGTGTAAAGCGGATATGCGCCACAGGGTATTCGAGATGGTGGTACTTTGAGTGTTCTCTAGACAGACGCACGGATAGACGCACGGATGGACGGACAGACAGACTGGCAGACAGACGGACAGGTAGGCTGGCGTGTAGAGTGGCTATGTGCCACAGGGTATGCGGGATGGCGGTACTTTGAGTGTTCTCTAGATGGACGCACGGACGGACGCATGGACGCACAGACAGACAGACTGGCAGACGGATGGACAGGTGAACGGACGTGTAAAGAGGCTATGTGCCACAGGGTATCCGAGATGGCGGTACTTTGAGTGTTCTCTAGATGGACGCATGGATGAACGCATGGACGAACAGACAGACAGACAGGCAGACAGACGGACAGGTAGACGGACGTGTAAAGCGGCTATGTGCCACAGGGTATGCGAGATGGCGGTACTTTGAGTGTTCTCTAGATTGACGCACGGACGGACGCACGGAAGGACAGAAAGACAGACTAGCAGACAGACGAACAGGTAGACGGACGTGTAAAACGGTTATGTGCCACAGGGTATGCGAGATGGCGGTACTTTGAGAGTTCTCTAGGTAGACGCATGGACAAACGCACGGACGGACAGACTGGCAGACAGACGGACAGGTAGACGGACAGACTGGCAGACAGACGAACAGGTAGACGGACGTGTAAAGCGGCTATGTGCCACAGGGTTTGCGAGATGGCGGTACTTTGAGTGTTCTCGAGTTGGACGCACAGACGGACGCACGGATGGACAGACAGACAGACTGGCAGGCAGACGGACAGGTAGACAGACGTGTAAAGTGGCTATGTGCCACAGGGTATGCAAGATGGCGGTACTTTGAGTGTTCTCTAGATGGACGCACGGACGGACAGACAGACAGACTGGCAGACAGACGAACAGGTAGACAGACGTGTAAAGCAGCTATGTGCTACAGGGTATTAGAGATGGTGGTACTTTGAGTGTTCTCTAGACAGACGCACGGATGGACAGACAGACATACTGGCAGACAGACGAACCGGTAGACGGATGTGTAAAGCTTCTATGTGCCCCAGGTATGCGAAATGGCGCTACTTTGAGTGTTCTCTAAATGGATGCACGGATGGACGCATGGACGGAAAGACAGACTGGCAGACAGACGGACAGGTAGGCGGGCGTGTAGAGTGGCTATGTGCCACAGGGTATGCGAGATGGCGGTACTTTGAGTGTTCTCTAGATGGACGCACGGACGGACGCATGGACGCACAGACAGACAGACTGGCAGACGGACGGACAGGTGGACGGACGTGTAAAGAGGCTATGTGCCACAGGGTATGCGAGATGGCGGTACTTTGAGTGTTCTCTAGATTGACGAACGAACGGACACATGGACGGAGAGACAGATTGGCAGAAAGACCGACAGGTAGAAGGACATGTAAAGCAGCCATGTGCCGCAGGGTATGCGAGATTGCGGTTTTTTGAGTGTTGTCTAGATGGACGCATGGACGAATGCATGGACGAACAGACAGACTGGCAGACAGACGGACAGGTAGACAGACGCGTAAAGCGGGTATGTACCACAGGATATACGACGCGCGAGATGGCGGTACTAAGAGTGTTCTCTAGATTGACGCACGGACGGACGCACGGACGGACAGACAGACAGACTGGAAGACAGACGGACAGGTAGACGGACGTGTTAAGTGGCTATGTGCCACAGGGTATGCGAGACGGCGGTACTTTGAGTGTTCTTTAGATGAACGCACAGACGGACGCACGGACGAACAGACAGACAGACTGACAGACAGATGGAGAGGTGACGAACGCGTAAAGGGGGTATGTGCCACAAGGTATACGACGCGCAAGATGGCGGTACTCAGAGTGTTCTCTAGATTGACGCACGGACGGACGCATGGACGGACAGACAGATAGACTGGCAGACAGACGGACAGGTAGACGGACGTGTAAAGCGGCTATGTGCCACAGGGTATGCGAGATGGTGGTACTTTGAGTGTTCTCTAGATTAATGCACGAATGGACGCATGGACGGACAGACAGACAGACAGACTGGCAGACAGACGGACAGGTAGACGGACGTGTAAAGCGGCTATGTGCCACAGGGTTTGCGAGATGGCGGTACTTTGAGTGTTCTCGAGATGGACGCACGGACGGACGCACAGATGGACAGACAGACAGACAGACTGGCAGACAGACGGCCAGGTAGACAGACGTATAAAGTGGCTATCTGCCACAGGGTATGCAAGATGGCGGTACTTTGGGTGTTCTCTAGATTGACGCACTGACGGACAGACAGACAGACTGGCAGACAGACGAACAGGTAGACAGACGTGTAAAGCGGCTATGTGCCACAGGGTATTCGAGATGGTGGTACTTTGAGTGTTCTCTAGACAGACGCACGGATAGACGCACGGATGGACAGACAGACAGACTGGCAGACAGACGAACCGGTAGACGGAAGTGTAAAGCTTCTATGTGCCACAGGGTATGCGAGATGGCGCTACTTTGAGTGTTCTCTAGATGGACGCACGGATGGACGCACGGAAGGACAGAAAGACAGACTAGCAGACAGACGAACAGGTAGACGGACGTGTAAAACGGTTATGTGCCACAGGGTATGCGAGATGGCGGTACTTTGAGTGTTCTCTAGATTGACGCACTGACGGACAGACAGACAGACTGGCAGACAGACGAACAGGTAGACAGACGTGTAAAGCGGATATATGCCACAAGGTATTCGAGATGGTGGTACTTTGAGTGTTCTCTAGACAGACGCACGGATAGACGCACGGATGGACGGACAGACAGACTGGCAGACAGACGGACAGGTAGGCTGGCGTGTAGAGTGGCTATGTGCCACAGGGTATGCGGGATGGCGGTACTTTGAGTGTTCTCTAGATGGACGCACGGACGGACGCATGGACGCACAGACAGACAGACTGGCAGACGGATGGACAGGTGGACGGACGTGTAAAGAGGCTATGTGCCACAGGGTATGCGAGATGGCGGTACTTTGAGTGTTCTCTAGATGGACGCATGGATGAACGCATGGACGAACAGACAGACAGACAGGCAGACAGACGGACAGGTAGACGGACGTGTAAAGCGGCTATGTGCCACAGGGTATGCGAGATGGCGGTACTTTGAGTGTTCTCTAGATTGACGCACGGACGGACGCACGGAAGGACAGAAAGACAGACTAGCAGACAGACGAACAGGTAGACGGACGTGTAAAACGGTTATGTGCCACAGGGTATGCGAGATGGTGGTACTTTGAGAGTTCTCTAGATAGACGCATGGACAAACGCACGGACGGACTGGCAGACAGACGGACAGGTAGACGGACAGACTGGCAGACAGACGAACAGGTAGACGGACGTGTAAAGCGGCTATGTGCCACAGGGTTTGCGAGATGGCGGTCCTTTGAGTGTTCTCGAGTTGGACGCACAGACGGACGCACGGATGGACAGACAGACAGACTGGCAGGCAGATGGACAGGTAGACAGACGTGTAAAGTGGCTATGTGCCACAGGGTATGCAAGATGGCGGTACTTTGAGTGTTCTCTAGATGGACGCACGGACGGACAGACAGACAGACTGGCAGACAGACGAACAGGTAGACAGACGTGTAAAGCAGCTATGTGCCACAGGGTATTAGAGATGGTGGTACTTTGAGTGTTCTCTAGACAGACGCACGGATGGACAGACAGACATACTGGCAGACAGACGAACCGGTAGACGGATGTGTAAAGCTTCTATGTGCCCCAGGTATGCGAAATGGCGCTACTTTGAGTGTTCTCTAGATGGATGCACGGATGGACGCATGGACGGAAAGACAGACTGGCAGACAGACGGACAGGTAGGCGGGCGTGTAGAGTGGCTATGTGCCACAGGGTATGCGAGATGGCGGTACTTTGAGTGTTCTCTAGATGGACGCACGGACGGACGCATGGACGCACAGACAGACAGACTGGCAGACGGACGGACAGGTGGACGGACGTGTAAAGAGGCTATGTGCCACAGGGTATGCGAGATGGCGGTACTTTGAGTGTTCTCTAGATTGACGAACGAACGGACACATGGACGGAGAGACAGATTGGCAGAAAGACCGACAGGTAGAAGGACATGTAAAGCAGCCATGTGCCGCAGGGTATGCGAGATTGCGGTTTTTTGAGTGTTGTCTAGATGGACGCATGGACGAATGCATGGACGAACAGACAGACTGGCAGACAGACGGACAGGTAGACAGACGCGTAAAGCGGGTATGTACCACAGGATATACGACGCGCGAGATGGCGGTACTCAGAGTGTTCTCTAGATTGACGCACGGACGGACGCACGGACGGACAGACAGACAGACTGGAAGACAGACGGACAGGTAGACGGACGTGTTAAGTGGCTATGTGCCACAGGGTATGCGAGACGGCGGTACTTTGAGTGTTCTTTAGATGAACGCACAGACGGACGCACGGACGAACAGACAGACAGACTGACAGACAGACGGAGAGGTGACGAACGCGTAAAGGGGGTATGTGCCACAAGGTATACGACGCGCAAGATGGCGGTACTCAGAGTGTTCTCTAGATTGACGCACGGACGGACGCATGGACGGACAGACAGATAGACTGGCAGACAGATGGACAGGTAGACGGACGTGTGAAGCGGCTATGTGCCACAGGGTATGCGAGATGGTGGTACTTTGAGTGTTCTCTAGATTAATGCACGAATGGACGCATGGACGGACAGACAGATAGATTGGCAGACAGATGGACAGGTAGACGGACGTGTAAAACGGTTATGTGCCACAGGGTATGCGAGATGGCGGTACTTTGAGAGTTCTCTAGATAGACGCACAGGACAAACGCACGGATGGACAGACAGACAGACTAGCAGACAGACGGACAGGTAGACGGACGTGTAAAGCGGCTATGTGCCACAGGGTTTGCGAGATGGCGGTACTTTGAGTGTTCTCGAGATGGACGCACGGACGGACGCACAGATGGACAGACAGACAGACAGACTGGCAGACAGACGGCCAGGTAGACAGACGTATAAAGTGGCTATCTGCCACAGGGTATGCAAGATGGCGGTACTTTGGGTGTTCTCTAGATTGACGCACTGACGGACAGACAGACAGACTGGCAGACAGACGAACAGGTAGACAGACGTGTAAAGCGGCTATGTGCCACAGGGTATTCGAGATGGTGGTACTTTGAGTGTTCTCTAGACAGACGCACGGATAGACGCACGGATGGACAGACAGACAGACTGGCAGACAGACGAACCGGTAGACGGAAGTGTAAAGCTTCTATGTGCCACAGGGTATGCGAGATGGCGCTACTTTGAGTGTTCTCTAGATGGACGCACGGATGGACGCACGGAAGGACAGAAAGACAGACTAGCAGACAGACGAACAGGTAGACGGACGTGTAAAACGGTTATGTGCCACAGGGTATGCGAGATGGCGGTACTTTGAGTGTTCTCTAGATTGACGCACTGACGGACAGACAGACAGACTGGCAGACAGACGAACAGGTAGACAGACGTGTAAAGCGGATATGTGCCACAGGGTATTCGAGATGGTGGTACTTTGAGTGTTCTCTAGACAGACGCACGGATAGACGCACGGATGGACGGACAGACAGACTGGCAGACAGACGGACAGGTAGGCTGGCGTGTAGAGTGGCTATGTGCCACAGGGTATGCGGGAAGGCGGTACTTTGAGTGTTCTCTAGATGGACGCAAGGACGGACGCATGGACGCACAGACAGACAGACTGGCAGACGGATGGACAGGTGGACGGACGTGTAAAGAGGCTATGTGCCACAGGGTATGCGAGATGGCGGTACTTTGAGGGTTCTCTAGATGGACGCATGGATGAACGCATGGACGAACAGACAGACAGACAGGCAGACAGACGGACAGGTAGACGGACGTGTAAAGCGGCTATGTCCCACAGGGTATGCGAGATGGCGGTACTTTGAGTGTTCTCTAGATTGACGCACGGACGGACGCACGGAAGGACAGAAAGACAGACTAGCAGACAGACGAACAGGTAGACGGACGTGTAAAACGGTTATGTGCCACAGGGTATGCGAGATGGCGGTACTTTGAGAGTTCTCTAGATAGACGCATGGACAAACGCACGGACGGACAGACTGGCAGACAGACGGACAGGTAGACGGACAGACTGGCAGACAGACGAACAGGTAGACGGACGTGTAAAGCGGCTATGTGCCACAGGGTTTGCGAGATGGCGGTACTTTGAGTGTTCTCGAGTTGGACGCACAGACGGACGCACGGATGGACAGACAGACAGACTGGCAGGCAGACGGACAGGTAGACAGACGTGTAAAGTGGCTATGTGCCACAGGGTATGCAAGATGGCGGTACTTTGAGTGTTCTCTAGATGGACGCACGGACGGACAGACAGACAGACTGGCAGACAGACGAACCGGTAGACGGATGTGTAAAGCTTCTATGTGCCCCAGGTATGCGAAATGGCGCTACTTTGAGTGTTCTCTAGATAGATGCACGGATGGACGCATGGACGGAAAGACAGACTGGCAGACAGACGGACAGGTAGGCGGGCGTGTAGAGTGGCTATGTGCCACAGGGTATGCGAGATGGCGGTACTTTGAGTGTTCTCTAGATGGACGCACGGACGGACGCATGGACGCACAGACAGACAGACTGGCAGACGGACGGACAGGTGGACGGACGTGTAAAGAGGCTATGTGCCACAGGGTATGCGAGATGGCGGTACTTTGAGTGTTCTCTAGATTGACGAACGAACGGACACATGGACGGAGAGACAGATTGGCAGAAAGACCGACAGGTAGAAGGATCTGTAAAGCAGCCATGTGCCGCAGGGTATGCGAGATTGCGGTTTTTTGAGTGTTGTCTAGATGGACGCATGGACGAATGCATGGAACACAGACAGACTGGCAGACAGACGGACAGGTAGACAGACGCGTAAAGCGGGTATGTACCACAGGATATACGACGCGCGAGATGGCGGTACTCAGAGTGTTCTCTAGATTGACGCACGGACGGACGCATGGACGGACAGACAGACAGACTGGAAGACAGACGGACAGGTAGACGGACGTGTTAAGTGGCTATGTGCCACAGGGTATGCGAGACGGCGGTACTTTGAGTGTTCTTTAGATGAACGCACAGACGGACGCACGGACGAACAGACAGACAGACTGACAGACAGACGGAGAGGTGACGAACGCGTAAAGGGGGTATGTGCCACAAGGTATACGACGCGCAAGATGGCGGTACTCAGAGTGTTCTCTAGATTGACGCACGGACGGACGCATGGACGGACAGACAGACAGACTGGCAGACAGACGGACAGGTAGACGGACGTGTAAAGCGGCTATGTGACACAGGGTATGCGAGATGGTGGTACTTTGAGTGTTCTCTAGACAGACGCACGGATAGACGCACGGATGGACAGACAGACAGACTGACAGACAGACGAACCGGTAGACGGATGTGTAAAGCTTCTATGTGCCACAGGGTATGCGAGATGGCGCTACTTTGAGTGTTCTCTAGATGGACGCACGGATGGACGCGCGGAAGGACAGAAAGACAGACTAGCAGACAGACGAACAGGTAGACGGACGTGTAAAACGGTTATGTGCCACAGGGTATGCGAGATGGCGGTACTTTGAGTGTTCTCTAGATTGACGCACTGACGGACAGACAGACAGACTGGCAGACAGACGAACAGGTAGACAGACGTGTAAAGCGGATATGTGCCACAGGGTATTCGAGATGGTGGTACTTTGAGTGTTCTCTAGACAGACGCACGGATAGACGCACGGATGGACGGACAGACAGACTGGCAGACAGACGGACAGGTAGGCTGGCGTGTAGAGTGGCTATGTGCCACAGGGTATGCGAGATGGCGGTACTTTGAGTGTTCTCTAGATGGACGCACGGACGGACGCATGGACGCACAGACAGACAGACTGGCAGACGGATGGACAGGTGGACGGACGTGTAAAGAGGCTATGTGCCACAGGGTATGCGAGATGGCGGTACTTTGAGTGTTCTCTAGATGGACGCATGGATGAACGCATGGACGAACAGACAGACAGACAGGCAGACAGACGGACAGGTAGACGGACGTGTAAAGCGGCTATGTGCCACAGGGTATGCGAGATGGCGGTACTTTGAGTGTTCTCTAGATTGACGCACGGACGGACGCACGGAAGGACAGAAAGACAGACTAGCAGACAGACGAACAGGTAGACGGACGTGTAAAACGGTTATGTGCCACAGGGTATGCGAGATGGCGGTTTTTTGAGTGTTGTCTAGATGGACGCATGGACGAATGCATGGACGAACAGACAGACTGGCAGACAGACGGACAGGTAGACAGACGCGTAAAGCGGGTATGTACCACAGGATATACGACGCGCGAGATGGCGGTACTCAGAGTGTTCTCTAGATTGACGCACGGACGGACGCATGGACGGACAGACAGACAGACTGGAAGACAGACGGACAGGTAGACGGACGTGTTAAGTGGCTATGTGCCATAGGGTATGCGAGACGGCGGTACTTTGAGTGTTCTTTAGATGAACGCACAGACGGACGCATGGACGAACAGACAGACAGACTGACAGACAGACGGAGAGGTGACGAACGCGTAAAGGGGGTATGTGCCACAAGGTATACGACGCGCAAGATGGCGGTACTCAGAGTGTTCTCTAGATTGACGCACGGACGGACGCATTGACGGACAGACAGACAGACTGGCAGACAGACGGACAGGTAGACGGACGTGTAAAGCGGCTATGTGCCACAGGGTATGCGAGATGGCGGTACTTTGAGTGTTCTCTAGATGAACGCACAGACGGACGCACGGACGAACAGACAGACAGACTGGCAGACAGACGGACAGGTAGACGGACGTGTAAAGCGGCTATGTGCCACAGGGTATTCGAGAAGGCGGTATTTGAGTGTTGTCTAGATGGACGCACGGTTGGACGCATGGACGGCAGAAAGACAGACTGGCAGACAGACGGACAGTAGACGGACGTGTAAAGCGGCTATGTGCCACAGGGTATGCGAGATGGCGGTACTTTGAGTGTTCTCTAGATTAACGCAGGAATGGACGCATGGACGGACAGACAGATAGACTGGCAGACAGATGGACAGGTAGACGGACGCGTAAAGCGGCTATGTGCCACAGGGTATGCGAGATGGCGGTACTTTGAGTGTTCTCTAGATGGACGCACGGACGGACGCACGGACGGACAGAAAGACAGACTAGCAGACAGAAGAACAGGCAGACGGACGTGTAAAACGGCTATGTGCCACAGGGTATGCGAGATGGCGGTACTTTGAGTGTTCTTTAGATGGACGCACGGACAAATGCACGGACGGACAGACAGACAGACTGGCAGACAGACGGACAGGTAGACGGACGTGTAAAGCGGCTATAGGCCACAGGGCATTCAAGATGGCGGTACTTTGAGTGTTCTCTAGATGGACGCACGGACGGACAGACAGACAGACTGGCAGACAGACGAACAGGTAGACAGACGTGTAAAGCGGCTATGTGCCACAGGGTATTCGAGATGGTGGTACTTTGAGTGTTCTCTAGACAGACGCACGGATAGACGCACGGATGGACAGACAGACAGACTGGCAGACAGACGAACCGGTAGACGTATGTGTAAAGCTTCTATGTGCCACAGGGTATGCGAGATGGCGCTACTTTGAGTGTTCTCTAGATGGACGCACGGATGGACGCATGGACGGACAGACAGACTGGCAGACAGACGGACAGGTAGGCGGGCGTGTAGAGTGGCTATGTGCCACAGGGTATGCGAGATGGCAGTACTTTGAGTGTTCTCTAGGTAGACCCACGTATGGACAGACAGACAGACTGGCAGAGAGACGGACAGGTAGACGGACGCGTAAAGCGGGTATGTACCCCAGGGTATACGACGCGCGAGATGGCGGTACTCAAGAGTGTTCTCCAGATGGACGCACGGGTGGACGCATGGACGAACAGACAGACAGACTGGCAGACAGACGAACAGGTGACGGACGCGTAAAGGGGGTATTTGCCACAGGGTATACGACGCGCGAGATGGCGGTACTCAGAGTGTTCTCTTGATTGACGCACGGACGGACAGACAGACAGACTGGCAGACAGACGGACAGGTAGACGGACGTGTAAAGCGGCTATGTGCCACAGGGTATGCGAGATGGTGGTAATTTGAGTGTTCTCTAGATGGACGCACGGTTGGACGCATGGACGGCATAAATACAGACTGGCAGCAGACGGACAGTAGACGGACGTGTAAAGCGGCTATGTGCCACAGGGTATGCGAGATGGCGGTACTTTTAGTGTTATCTTGATTAATGCACGAATGGACGCATGGACGGACAGACAGATAGATTGGCAGACAGATGGACAGGTAGACGGACGCGTAAAGCGGCTATGTGCCACAGGGTATGCGAGATGGCGGTACTTTGAGTGTTCTCTAGATGGACGCACTGACGAACGCACGGATGGACAGAAAGACTAGCTGACAGACGAACAGGCAGACGGACGTGTAAAACGGCTATGTGCCACAGGGTATTCGTGATGGTGGTACTTTGAGTGTTCTCTAGAGAGACACACGGATGGACGCACGGGTGGACAGACAGGCAGACTGGCAGACAGACGAACAGGTAGGCGGGCGTGTAAAGTGGCTATGTGCCACAGGGCATTCGAGATGGCGGTACTTTGAGTGTTCTCTAGATGGACGCACGGACGGACGCACGGACGGCAGAAAGACAGACTGGCAGACAGACGGACAGTAGACGGACGTGTAAAGCAGCTATGTGCCGCAGGGTATGCGAGATGGCGGTACTTTGAGTGTTCTCTAGATTGATGCACGGACGGACGCACGGAAGGACAGAAAGACAGACTAGCAGACAGACGAACAGGTAGACGGACGTGTAAAACGGTTATTGTATCGTTTAGCTCAGAGACAAGACGACGATGAACACGTGGCTGGGCCTCGCCATAACGAAAGACCCCTGGCCGTTTATTTGCTGGGCATAAGTAGCCGCGCTCACAGCGGGGAAGGGGGAAAGAAGAAAAGGAAGGAACGTAAAGCGCACGAAACGGTGGAGAGGAGGAGAAGACGATATCGCCTAGGGCGAATGCTGATAGCAGATTGTCCGGTCTGTTACATTTTCTCTTCACACATTTTCAAAACACTGATTTCTTTTGCACTCATTTACTTGATGGAAGGATGGCCCGTAGTGAAGGCGCTTCGGTTCGCTGCGCTGGCGTCCTGACCTGCGCAGGCCAGCCAGTGGGCTTCCTGGAGTGTCTGGAGAAGTGGTGGCGCTGTAATCTTCTTCTGGCTGAGCTGGTTGCACCTGGTGACACCCCAGTGGGTTGTCCGGCGTGATGTTGCCGTGGTGTCCATCACTGAACTTCGTCGGGGGCCTCGTGTCGGGGTTCGGATTACCCTCGGGGCTGACCTTGTCGTTGAAGTTTTCGTCCGTTCGCAGCAAGTGTTGTCGGTTCCATCTCAGGAGCCCATGGTCTTCCGTTCTTACCACGTATGATCGTGGTGCAGTCTCTCGTACCACTTTCGCTCGGCGTGACCAGCTTCCATGTTTGATCCGGACCACATTTCCGGCTTCCAAGGGTGGTAGTGGCCTGCCTCGGGAAGACTGTCGCTGTTTCCATACGGGTATGCCTCCGTCGACGTTGTATTCTGGAAGAGTGGCGTGCAGGCGACGACCTTGCAGTAGTTCTCCGGGTGAGTGACCGCTGTCAAGGGGAGAAGATCGATAAGCCAACAGACCAAGCCATACATCACCCCGAGACTCGTGGGTTTTCTTTAGAATACGCTTCACGATCTGTACCCCCTTTTCAGCTAAGCCATTTGATCGTGGGAACTCTGGACTTGAGGTGATATGCTCGAAGTCATATCGGCGCACGAAGGACGCGAACTCTCGCGATGCAAATTGAGGCCCGTTGTCGGTGCAAACTTGGTTGGGAATGCCGTATCGCGAGGAGATAGCAGATATCTTGTCGATTACTTCCGCCGCCGTGGTACCTCCGAGTTTCTCGACGTCGGGAAAGTTAGAATGGGCATCAAACACAACTACGTAGTGTTCTCCAGCGAATGTAAATAGGTCTATGTCTACGCGATGCCACGGTCGGTCGGGCGTTGGCTGAAGCAGGAGGGGTTCACTCGGTTGACTGTATGCGTACTTTCGACATACGCTGCACGTTCGCGCTCGTCGCTCAATGTCACTGCTCATTCCCGGCCAGAAAACCAGTCTACGGGCTCTAGCTTTGCACTTGTTCATACCTAAGTGGCCTTCGTGAATTCGCTCAAGAATTTCCGCACGCATTGATTTAGGCACCACAACTTTGCAACCCTTTAGCACCACCCCATTGACCACGGATAGCTCTTCCGCATACGGTTTCAGTACACCGTCTATTGCAATGCCATCTTCCATTTGTTTCATGGTGCGGCTGAGAAGCGGATCTTCGAGTGTTTCCTTCTGCAGCCGCAACATAGTCGCTTTGCTTATGATGCTGGTGACTACTTGCGTTGTGTGGACGTCCACGTCCTCGACTTGGTCGCCTCCACCAGTTGGTAGTGCAGCCCGAGACAGCAGGTCTGCGAGTAACAGGTCCCTACCAGGTACAAACTGCAACAAAAAATCATATTTCATAAGACGGATGAAAAACCGCTGTATCCTGGGTGGCATATCTGCAATGTTCTTTTCGGCAATCGCAAGTAATGGCCTGTGATCAGTTTCTATCGTAATGCTTCGTCCATACACGAACTGATGAAATTTTTCACAAGCGAAAACGATTGCCAGTGTTTCCTTTTCTATCTGGGCGTATCGCTCTTCACTCGGCGTCAGCGCTCTTGAGGCGTAGGTCACTGGGCGCCAGTCATCCCCGTGTCTTTGCAATAAGGCAGCGCCAATACCTGTTCCTGAGGCGTCCGCAGTTATCTTAGTCTTTCTTTTTTCATCAAAAGAGCCAGCAATGGAGGATTAGCAAGCGCTGCGCAGATCTGGTCCCATTCGCGCTCATGGGCTGTTGTCCACTCAAACACCGATGCTTCTTTCACCAGGCTACGCAGCAACGCCGTTTTATCACTCAAAGCTGGCAGGTATTTCCGAAAGTAGTTCACAACCCCGAGTAGTCTGCGCACACCCTGTTTATCTTTTGGGGCTGGCATGGCACGGACGCTTTCGATTAGATCGGGGTCCGGACGAATTCCGTCTCTTCCGATAACGTCGCCAAGGAATGCAACCTGCGTGGTGCCGAACACGCATTTAGCTGGATTAAATGTCAGCCCTTCCTCTTGCGCCCGCCTTAGTACTGCGATGACGCGTTCGTCGTGTTCTTCCTTTGAGTCGCCCCATATTAAAACGTCGTCTACGTAGACGCGCACTCCCGGCAGCCCTTCGAACATATCTGTTAGAGTCTTTTGAAACACCTCGCTGGCTGAGCAAATTCCGAAAGGCAGACGCAAAAAACGGTACCACCCAAATGGTGTCGCAAAAGTGCATATTCGTGAAGTGGCCTTATCTAAAGGAATCTGATGAAAGCCGGCATTAGCGTCGAGCCGGGAGAAATATTGTGCTCCTGCCAGCTCGCTCTCTATGTCCTCTCTTGAAGGGATAGGATAGTGCTCCCGCTTAATGCTCCTGTTCACTGCTCTAGGGTCCATGCAAATGCGAAGGGTACCATCCTTCTTGTGCACAACTACCAGGGGGCTCACCCATTCAGTTGGTTCATCCACCTTGACGATGATTGAGGCCTTTTCCATTCGTTGCAGTTCTTGTCGCAGGCGTCCTTTCAATGCTATGGGTACTCTGCGGGCAGGCTGCACGACTGGAACGGCATCCTCTCGTAGCACCATTTTGTAGGGTCGCCTGACGCAGCCGGTGCCGCTGAAGAGGTCAGGAAATGCAAGCTGGAATTTCGTTTGCCCATCGCCTACCTTCACGGCGTCCGTCGTCACCGGTACCAGACCAAACTGCTGGCATGTCTTTAAGCCAAGGATGGCTTGGCGCCCCTTTTTCACAATAAAGAACGAGACTGAATGCTGTGCTTCGTTTATCTCGAGATCTTCGGTCGCCACGCCAACGTGTTTGATTGTACTGCCGTTGTAGGCGGAGGGGACAGCGGCGCTCTTTCGCGGAGTTGCTTGCGTGGGCGATTCGGTTGAACAGGGTTAGGGGCAGCAAATTTGCATGAGACCCGGTATCTACCTTGAATTGTATCTCCTGACCGGCTATTTTTCCGCGAACCATCCAATCCGCTCCTATATCTCCGGTGACGCCGCAAATGCTGATGCCCAAGATGTCAAAATTTTCATCGCTTTCTTCGGCTTTGTGAACCTCGCTTATCCTGCGCGCATTGTTGCAGCATGCGGCGAAGTGATTTCGTTTTTTGCATGACATAACAAGTTTTTCCATTACGCCGGTCACCGCTCGGGCGCATGTGTACCATTGTTACAATTTCGACACCCGAGTTCCATTTCGCACACTTCGTGACGGGATGGTTGGCGGCGTTGCTAATTGTAACGTCAACGTGCAGGCTTTCATTTGACCATGCTGCGCTCTGCATCGGCAGCAATCTTCAGCAGCTTTGCAATTTCTTCTGCCTTTCTGCAAGTTTAAGTCTTTGTCGGCCTCCGCAACTTTTCTCGACGTTCGCATTATTTTGTCCCGAACCCCAACTTGATCCCTGATCATGGACTCTTGCAAGCGTACCGAAGTTGCACAGCTTTGCTTGCTTTTTTAAGTCCCGTAGGAACCGCTCAAAGGGCTCGGCCTCTTCCTGCTTTCGCAATCGAAAAATGTGCCTTTTAGACTTCATTACCCTGGTCGACACAATATTCTTCAAATTTCCGCACTAACGTGTCATAATCTTCTTTGCTCTCACCTGCCGAACGAGAAGTTGTTGTAGACCTCGAGCGCCTCGTCCCCCGCGTGCTCAGAAGAATCGCTGCTTTTACGGCCGATGGGCGGGGCTTCTCCGGTTCCGTAGCGGTGATGAACAGCTGCAGCTTCTGCTTGAATACCAGCCAGTTTTTCCTGATGTTGCCGGACAGTTGCAGCGGTTCCGGGGGCTTGACGAGGTCCATTTCGACGAACGTCAGTATCCCACTTCTGACACCATGTATCGTTTAGCTCAGAGACAAGACGACGATGAACACGTGGCTGGGCCTCGCCATAACGAAAGACCCTGGCCGTTTATTTGCTGGGCTTAAGTAGCCGCGCTCACAGCGGGGAAGGGGAAAGAAAGAAAAGGAAGAACGTAAAAGCGCACGAAACGGTGGAGAGGAGGAGAAGACGATATCGCCTAGGCGAATGCTGATAGCAGATAGTCCGGTCTGTTACAGTTTGTGCCACAGGGTA
>WOVY01014084.1:0-118339 GCA_013436015.1 Rhipicephalus annulatus | reverse complement strand
CACGTGGCTGGGCCTCGCCATGACGAAAGACCCCTGGCCGTTTATTTGCTGGGCTTAAGTAGCCGCGCTCACAGCGGGGAAGGGGGAAAGAAAGAAAAGGAAGGAACGTAAAGCGCACGAAACGGTGGAGAGGAGGAGAAGACGATATCGCCTAGGGCGAATGCTGATAGCAGATAGTCCGGTCTGTTTACATCTTCTCTTCACACATTTTCAAAACACTGATTTCTTTTGCACTCATTTACTTGATGGAAGGATGGCCCGTAGTGAAGGCGCTTCGGTTCGCTGCGCTGGCGTCCTGACCTGCGCAGGCCAGCCGGTGGGCTTCCTGGAGTGTCTGGAGAAGTGGTGGCGCTATAATCTTCTTCTGGCTGAGCTGGTTGCACCTGGTGACACCCCAGTGGGTTGTCCGGCGTGATGTTGCCGCGGTTTCCATCACTGAACTTCGTCGGGGGCCTCGTGTCGGGGTTCGGATTACCCTCGGGGCTGACCTTGTCGTTGAAGTTTTCGTCCGTTCGCAGCAAGTGTTGTCGGTTCCGTCTCAGGAGCCCATGGTCTTCCGTTCTTACCACGTATGATCGTGGTGCAGTCTATCGTACCACTTTCGCTCGGCGTGACCAGCTTCCATGTTTGATCCGGACCACATTTCCGGCTTCCAAGGGTGGTAGTGGCCTGCCTCGGGAAGACTGTCGCTGTTTCCATACGGGTATGCCTCCGTCGACGTTGTATTCTGGAAGAGTGGCGTGCAGGCGACGACCTTGCAGTAGTTCTCCGGGTGAGTGACCGCTGTCAAGGGGAGAAGATCGATAAGCCAACAGACCAAGCCATACATCACCCCGAGACTCGGGGTTTTCTTTAGAATACGCTTCACGATCTGTACCCCCTTTTCAGCTAGCCATTTGATCGTGGGAACTCTGGACTTGAGGTGATATGCTCGAAGTCATATCGGCGCACGAAGGACGCGAACTCTCGCGATGCAAATTGAGGCCCGTTGTCGGTACAAACTTGGTTGGGAATGCCGTATCGCGAGAAGATAGCAGATATCTTGTCGATTACTTCCGCCGCCGTGGTACCTCTGAGTTTCTCGACGTCGGGAAAGTTGGAATGGGCATCAAACACAACTACGTAGTGTTCTCCAGCGAATGTAAATAGGTCTATGCCTACGCGATGCCACGGTCGGTCGGGCGTTGGCTGAAGGAGGGGTTCACTCGGTTGACTGTATGCGTACTTTCGACATACGCTGCACGTTCGCGCTCGTCGCTCAATGTCACTGCTCATTCCCGGCCAGAAACCAGTCTACGGGCTCTAGCTTTGCACTTGTTCATACCCAAGTGGCCTTCGTGAATTCGCTCAAGAATTTCCGCACGCATTGATTTAGGCATCACAACTTTGCAACCCTTTAGCACCACTCCATTGACCACGGATAGCTCTTCCGCATACGGTTTCAGTACACCGTCTATTGCATTGCCATCTTCCATTTGTTTCATGGTGCGGCTGAGAAGCAGATCTTCGAGGGTTTCCTTCTGCAGCCGCAACATAGTCGCTTTGCTTATGATGCTGGTGACTACTTGCGTTGTGTGGACGTCCACGTCCTCGACTTGGTCGCCTCCACCAGTTGGTAGTGCAGCCCGAGACAGCAGGTCTGCGAGTAACAGGTCCCTACCAGGTACAAACTGTAACGAAAAATCGTATTTCATAAGACGGATGAAAAACCGCTGTATCCTGGGTGGCATATCTGCAATGTTCTTTTCGGCAATCGCAAGTAATGGCCTGTGATCAGTTTCTATCGTAATGCTTCGTCCATACACGAACTGATGAAATTTTTCACAAGCGAAAACAATTGCCAGTGTTTCCTTTTCTATCTGGGCGTATCGCTCTTCACTCGGCGTCAGCGCTCTTGAGGCGTAGGTCACTGGGCGCCAGTCATCCCCGTGTCTTTGCAATAAGGCAGCGCCAATACCTGTTCCTGAGGCGTCCGCAGTTATCTTAGTGTTTCTTTTTTCATCAAAAAGAGCCAGCAATGGAGGATTAGCAAGCGCTGCGCAGATCTGGTCCCATTCGCGCTCATGGGCTGTTGTCCACTCAAACACCGATGCTTCTTTCACCAGGCTACGCAGCAACGCCGTTTTATCACTCAAAGCTGGCAGGTATTTCCGAAAGTAGTTCACAACCCCGAGTAGTCTGCGCACACCCTGTTTATCTTTTGGGGCTGGCATGGCACGGACGCTTTCGATTAGATCGGGGTCCGGACGAATTTCGTCTCTTCCGATAACGTCGCCAAGGAATGCAACCTGCGTGGTGCCGAACATGCATTTAGCTGGATTAAATGTCAGCCCTTCCTCTTGCGCCCGCCTTAGTACTGCGATGACGCGTTCGTCGTGTTCTTCCTTTGAGTCGCCCCATATTAAAACGTCGTCTACGTAGACGCGCACTCCCGGCAGCCCTTCGAACATCTCTGTTAGAGTCTTTTGAAACACCTCACTGGCTGAGCAAATTCCGAAAGGCAGACGCAAAAAACGGTACCGCCCAAATGGTGTCGCAAAAGTGCATATTGGTGAAGTGGCCTCATCTAAAGGAATCTGATGAAAGCCGGCATTAGCGTCGAGCCGGGAGAAATATTGTGCTCCTGCCAGCTCGCTCTCTATGTCCTCTCTTGAAGGGATAGGATAGTGCTCCCGCTTAATGCTCCTGTTCACTGCTCTAGGGTCCATGCAAATGCGAAGGGTACCATCCTTCTTGTGCACAACTACCAGGGGGCTCACCCATTCAGTTGGTTCATCCACCTTGACGATGATCGAGGCCTTTTCCATTCGTTGCAGTTCTTGTCGCAGGCGTCCTTTCAATGCTATGGGTACTCTGCGGGCAGGCTGCACGACTGGAACGGCATCCTCTCGTAGCACCATTTTATAGGGTCGCCTGACGCAGCCGGTGCCGCTGAAGAGGTCAGGAAATGCAAGCTGGAATTTCGTTTGCCCATCGCCTACCTTCACGGCGTCCGTCGACACCGGTACCAGACCAAACTGCTGGCATGTCTTTAAGCCAAGGATGGCTTGGCGCCCCTTTTTCACGATAAAGAACGAGACTGAATGCTGTGCTTCGTTTATCTCGAGATCTTCGGTCGCCACGCCAACGTGTTTGATTGTACTGCCGTTGTAGGCGGAGAGGACAGCGGCGCTCTTTCGCGGAGTGCTTGCGTGGGCGATTCGGTTGAACAGGGTTAGGGGCAGCAAATTTGCCTGAGACCCGGTATCTACCTTGAATTGTATCTCCTGACCGGCTATTTTTCCGCGAACCATCCAATCCGCTCCTATATCTCCGGTGACGCCGCAAATGCTGATGCCCAAGATGTCAAAATTTTCATCGCTTTCTTCGGCTTTGTGAACCTCGCTTATCCTGCGCGCATTGTTGCAGCATGCGGCGAAGTGATTTCGTTTTTTGCATGCATAACAAGTTTTTCCATACACCGGGCACCGCTCGGGGGCATGTACCTTGTTACAATTTCGACACCGAGTTCCGTTTGCAAACTTCGTGCGGTGTGTGCGGCGTGTAACGTCAACGTGCAGGCTTTCATTTGACCATGCTGCGCTCTGAATGGCAGCAATCTCAGCAGCTTTGCAAATTTCTTCTGCTTTCTGCAAGTTTAAGTCTTTGTCGCTCAGCAACTTTTCTCGAAGTTTCGCATTATTTGTCCCAAACACCACTTGATCCCTGATCATGGACTCTTCAAGCGTACCGAAGTTGCACAGCTTTGCTTGCTTTTTTAAGTCCCGTAGGAACCGCTCAAAGGGCTCGGCCTCTTCCTGCTTTCGTAATCGAAAAATGTGCCTTTCGTAGACTTCATTACCCTGGTCGACACAATATTCTTCAAATTTCCGCACTAACGTGTCCATAATCTTCTTTGCTCTCACCTGCCACAAACGAGAAGTTGTTGTAGACCTCAAGCGCTCGTCCCCTGCGGTGCTCAAAAGAATCGCTGCTTTTACGGCCGATGGGCGGGGCTTCTCCGGTTCCGTAGCGGTGATGAACAGCTGCAGCTTCTGCTTGAATACCAGCCAGTTTTTCCTGATGTTGCCGGACAGTTGCAGCGGTTCCGGGGGCTTGACGAGGTCCATTTCGAACGTCAGTATCCCACTTCTGACACCATGTATCGTTTAGCTCAGAGACAAGACGACGATGAACACGTGGCTGGGCCTCGCCATGACGAAAGACCCCTGGCCGTTTATTTGCTGGGCTTAAGTAGCCGCGCTCACAGCGGGGAAGGGGGAAAGAAAGAAAAGGAAGGAACGTAAAGCGCACGAAACGGTGGAGAGGAGGAGAAGACGATATCGCCTAGGGCGAATGCTGATAGCAGATAGTCCGGTCTGTTACATTAGGTATACACTTCTTTTCCTTATTTCATTGAACGAGGGTCTCGTACTGGCAGACTTGGTGTGTTTAGGTTGTATAAGAGGGACAATTAATCAGCTGCCCGCTCATAATAAGTTCACGTGCTACGTGACGCCAAACATGCGCATAAGAGTGTTTTCACCCTCGCCATTTGGCTTATGGATGGCGCTGACTGTCACTCCTACTTTTAAATTCACAGATAAACCCAAAAAAGTGGATGGAGGGAGGGCCGCTGTGACAGCTCAGTGGTTAGAGCATCGAACGCGTAATTCGAAGGTCGTAGGTTCGATTCCTGCTCACAGTTGGTAATTTTTTCATCCACTTTTCTTTCTTCTTATTTACTTTCCATTGGTTCTAATAACTTCCCCTGTACATTCCTTGGCATTACTGTCTGTTATATCTCATTAATATTGTGTTAAAACACGGAAAAACGAGCCCTTAGGTATACACTTCTTTTCCTTATTTCATTGAACGAGGGTCTCGTACTGGCAGACTTGGTGTGTTTAGGTTGTATAAGAGGGACAATTAATCAGCTGCCCTGCTCATAATAAGTTCACGTGCTACGTGACGCCAAACATGCGCATAAGAGTGTTTTCACACTCGCCATTTGGCTTATAGATGACGCTGACTGTCACTCCTACTTCTAAATTCACAGATAAACCCAAAAAAGTGGATGGAGAGAGGGCCGCTGTGATAGCTCAGTGGTTAGAGCATCGAACGCGTAATTCGAAGGACGTAGGTTCGATTCCTGCTCACAGTTGGTAATTTTTTCATCCACTTTTCTTTTTTCTTATTTACTTTCTATTGGTTCTAATAACTTCCCCTGTACATTCCTTGGCATTACTGTCTGTTATATCTCATTAATATTGTGTTAAAACACGGAAAAACGAGCCCTTAGGTATACACTTCTTTCCCTTATTTCATTGAACGAGGGCCTCGTACTGACAGACTTGGTGTGTTTAGGTTGTATAAGAGGGACAATTAATCAGCTGCCCGCTCATAATAAGTTCACGTGCTACCTGACACCAAACATGCGCATAAGAGTGTTTTCACACTCGCCATTTGGCTTATAGATGGCGCTGACTGTCACTCCTACTTCTAAATTCACAGATAAACCCAAAAAGTGGATGGAGGGAGGGCCGCTGTGATAGCTCAGTGGTTAGAGCATCGAACGCGTAATTCGAAGGTCGTATGTTCGATTCCTGCTCACAGTTGGTAATTTTTTCATCCACTTTTCTTTCTTCTTATTTACATTCCATTGGTTCTAATAACTTCCCCTGTACATTCCTTGGCATTACAGTCTGTTATATCTCATATATATATATATATATATATATATATATATATATATATATATATATAACCATGAAAAAACGAGTCCTTAGGTATACACTTGTTTCTCTTATATATATATATAAATATATATATATATATATATATATATATATATATATATATATATATATATATATATATATATATATATATATGATAGGAACAAGCACGCGACAATCTGCATTAAACCCGGAATAATACTCGATTTCATTATTAGTGAGCACAACAGAAGGCATCCTAACAAAGAGGTCACCCAGCAGATGGATTTCATTATCCTCAATTATTTCGTGCGTTAGCTGCTGACGATGCTTTGCGACAACGGTGCCATTTTCAAACTCTAGTTTGCAGCCACAATCTCTACAGCGAATACCCAGATGGCTTCGATCAGCGGTGTTCACAACATCTTTATGTTCATTTAAATGCTCATTAACTCACCTGTCCCTTTGTCCAACATATGTGGACAAACGCTACGAAATGCTATCCTGTGTATATATTTCGAGCACTTTCGCTAATAAAGATTAGTTGAAGTCAGCCCCCGCGTTGTGCCCTCCCTACGCCTTCGTCTTCCTTGTGCTGTTAAAACATGTTGATTCCAAATCACCAACCTTCCCGAGCTTCCATTTCATCAAGTGATTTTCTCACCACAAATTGTTTCTTGACAGATAACACCTACGATATTTCTTCTTAAAGCACGTTCAGGAGCAAAAGTATGACATGGAACTTAATGCAGAAATCTTCCTGAACAATAACAAAAATATGAAATAGTACATACCAATTTCTTTATAGCTATGGCGCTTTTAAGACATATCGATTGCACCATTAAGGAACATCAACTTTCTGCTCTTGTACACAGGAGCTTGAATTAACTGACATTGAATTTTCAGCAAACTTATTCACAGAGCGGTACGAACATCTGCATGCCACAATATTTGGACGTGCTGTATCATCACAAAGACATTGTTTCAGGGAGGTTACAGAGAAACAAACATCTGTATACAAAAATTGCAGTGCAAGAATCTAATATTTTACTACAATGATGAAAAAAAGGGTTGGCGATTTGGAAAGATTCGAACACACACAAAACTGGAAGCACAGAAACAGAAAAACCAACCACATATATAGTAAACCTTCACGAAGGGGTGGGTGACAAAAGCATCCAACAAATAGTTAGTGTGTGCAAGATATAACTGCACCTGCACCCTGCAAATGATTAAGCTTGCTTAACGAGTGATAGCCCTAAATTTTCTGGACATGCCAAGTAATGTCATGTCATATAGTACCAGAATGTGCTGGAAACTATGGAAGGTCTACTGTCAGAAAAATGTGTCTGACACATGCACATGAATTCACTTAATTCTTCAACATTTCTAAAAAATGTGATCGAGTTCATAAAGGCACGTGGAAACCTGGCAGTATACTGCGAGTTCAGAGTAAGCCAGTTAAATCTGTGACACGATAAAAAAATGTTCGAACTGGTTATTTCTCATTTACTAAGGCGCTACTGCGTTAAATGCCGACGTTTCAGAGATTCTAAAGAATTGAGCTTTTACTCTCACAGAAATTGTTCGCTGTGTCCACAGTTTGCTTTTAGTGTATTGCAGAGATATGCCCACAAACTCACTGATGAATCAGCTAACGGCAACTCACTCAGACTCAGATCGAGCTGTGAGTCTGAGTCCAGTGGAATAAAATTTTCGTGAGTGTCAGTACGAGTGAGTCCGGTTGAAAAAAAAAATTCGTGAGTGTGAGTGAGTCCAGTTCAGGAAAACATTTGGCAAGTCCGAGATTGAGGTAGCCCTAAGCGTGAAATACAAATCGTGAGCGAGTCTGAGTAAGCTCCACTTTTTTGCCAACCTGTTATTGCAGAGTTACAACTGTGTTTTCAATGTTGAGCTGCGGGCAGGTGCTTGTTCTTGGTCAGTAGCTTGTTGTCGCTTAGGCTTCACCAGCTACATTGATTGACTACCTCAATTGTTCAGCACAATACACTGTGACAAAATGCAGAGAGAGATACTGTTTTATGAAGCTTGAGGAATCATTAACCACACACTTATACGCTTACAGAATTGTGCCTGTGCTCAACGTATAAGTTTCGGTTCCAAAAAATGGAATAATTCACTTTTATTTATCTTTTCAGGTCTACTTGTGCACTCAAGAAGTTGCACACTATATGCTAATATTATGATTTTCTATCCAAGTATATAGAAAGCAAAGGTGCTCAAAAACATTGAGTTGCAGGGATACGTCTCCGATCATCAGGAACTCTACAGGAGCTACAGTTTTAGGGAAGCAGTGGCACAGAAGCTGTTGTACGTGCAGAAGTGCTAGCTTTCATGACAGCTAGGACCGTGTACAAGGCGTCCATCAAATTGTATAAATTTCTTGGTAACGTAGTTTCGGGGGGGGGGGGGGGCTCCACCTGTGGTGCAGGCAAAGGGGCGGTCAGGAAGCACATATGCTGGGTCTTGTATGGTTTAATGTAGATTAAACAGCGTGATTTGGCATCTGTGCCAGGCTCTCCCTCGTGCACAAAGACAAAAAAAACAGTGGTATCACCCCAGAGACCCGAGGAAGGTCAAGGAAAATTTTGAGAATGTAGTGTTTACCAAAGACACCTGTGACAGAATCAGCTTTGCACCAGAACGACACCACAAGAGAATGCAGTATTCCTATTTGAAAGCTGATAGACAGGTAATGAAAACGCCCAGCCTGCTAAACTTGCATTGTAATCGTAAAAAAGAGCATCCTCGACTGCTTTGCCAACATTCTCGAGGCAAACGACTTTTTGCCCGTAAGAATTGCAGAAACAGCCAATTGTGCTGAAGAAGACAAAGTTATGCCTAAACAATGGCTGGATGCTGTAGAAGTTCGAATTGCAATGCAGTACACAGTTGATGACGTAATTGTAGTGGAGAAGGCCACAAGGCTTCAGAGTGGATCCGCCATGTGGCATCATTACCGGAAAGGACTTATAACTTCATCATCGACGCATAGAGTGTACACAATGGTTAATAACACGTGCAAAACGAAGATGGGACCTCATGATGTGCAGTCTCTGCGAGCACTATTATGTGTAAGCAAGTGCGTGCTACTTATGCCATGAAGCGGGGGCTTTTATGCGAAGACAGCGCAAAGAAGGCCTTCTTAGACAAAATAATCAGCACGTGGACATCAACGTGGGGCAGTGTAGTCTTTTTTAAGCCGCAGCCATCGTTTCCTAGAGCAAGCCCAGACGGAATCACTACATGCAGTTGTTGTGCACCACGCCTTTTGGAAATCGAAAACCCCTTGAAAATTTATACATTTTGCAAGAATGAACTCTCTGGTGGATGCCTCAAAGCCAGCAGCAGGCGTTTTACCCAGGTGCAGGAACGAATGGGGGTAGTGTCTGAAGAGTTGTGTCTTCTTCTTGTACAGTGACGATAACTGTGTGAAAGTTCCTGTACTTTTTCGATGAGGCATTCTTCCCTGACAGGTAAAGTACTGCAAGTTTGTTGCTGACCAGTACCTGGTGTAACATTTCGCTGCATATTGGCACCCTTCTTAATCAGTGGAAATTAATTTACTGTTCCTCTTTGTCGTCCCTTTCTGCATGATTTAAATTATCCTGGTGTATGATGTAGAATGCGTAATCTCACTTCTATGACGTGTGCAGAAAATTATCTTCGGTAGTTTAATACCATGTATCTGGCCGAGAATTGACACAAAGCTGCTAGATAACAGCTCTCTACCTGTAATTAAAATTTGGCAGATCCCACCAACCAGGGAATCAACATTATGCAAGGCACGCGGAGGGAAGGGGACCGTGTTGCATTGTTTTATTGAGCGACACGTTATGAAATTACGTTAATTATATTGAAAAAGGGTTTATTGGCGACTGTTGTGACGGTGGTCCTACGATGAAACACGATCGGGAAAGAGCAACGGTTAAGCTGAGTCCGGCGATGATCAGCACGAGCCGAGCGAGCGAAGCCCAGGACCCAGTACCCAAGCGGAGGCGATGTTGCTTGCCAACCATGCATTTTCTTCTTCACAATTTTCCCCCGCCAAAAAAGAGCCATCTTGGCGACCTAAGAGTCTGGAGGCAGAGGGCTATAATATGGCTTAAGGCGGGCGACGTGGACGATGTCACGTCCACGCCGGCGCATGTCGTCAGATGGGGAAAGTGGCTCAATGAGGAAATTGACCGGGGAGGTTTGCTCCAAAACGCGGTAAGGACCCTCGTACTTCGGGACTAGTTTTGAGGAAAGGCCGGGGGTTTGGTAAGGAACAGCCAGCCATACAAATGATCCCGGGGAATAGCTGTAGCTTCGTAAAGAGCCGGTGTTGTTTTCTTTCTGGCGCGGCTGTTCTTGTGACGTAAAGGTGCGTGCGAGCTCACGGCACTCTTCCGCTTTTCGGGCAGCTTCGGACACAGATGGGCATTCGGATGCGTCAGGACGGTATGGAAGGAAAGTGTGGATAGTGTGGGATGGTTCGCGTCCATAAAGGAGAAAGAAAGGTGAAAATCCAGTGGTGGACTGTGCCGCAGTGTTGGATGCGAAGGTGATAAATGGAAGAATGTGATCCCAGTTAGTATGATCAGATGTCACATACATCGCGAGCATATCGCCGAGTGTGCAGTTAAATCTCTCCGTGAGCCCATTAGTCTGCGGATGGTATGCCGTGGTCTTGCGATGAACAACATGGCATTCAGAAAGCACAGCCGTGATGACTTCTGATAGGAAGGCTCGTCCATGGTCACTTAGTATTTCTCGAAGAGAACCATGTCGTAGTATGAATCGATGGAGGACGAAGGACGCTACGTCCCGCGCAGTGGCACTTGGAAGGGCGGCGGTCTCAGCGTAGCGTGTTAAATAATCCACAGTGGCTATGATCCACCGATTTTCACCTGATGTTGTCGGTAGAGGGCCATAGAGATCAATTCCGATTCGATCCAAAGGTTTGGCAGGGCACGGAAGCGGTTGAAGTGCACCGGACGAGTGAAAAGGCGGTGATTTGCGGCGTTGACAGTCAGGGCAGCCCATAACGAATTTTCGAACAAAATTATACATTCCGCGCCAGTAGAAGCGACGGCGAATGCGTTCGTAAGTTTTGAAAACTCCAGCATGGCCACATTGGGGATCGTCGTGAAAGGTGGTGCATATTTGTGATCGAAAGTTGCGGGGGACAACCAAGAGCCACTTACGACCTTCAGGGGCGTAGTTGCGTCGGTGTATCAGCCGATCACGAATGGCGAAATGAGCAGCTTGACGTCGGAGAGATCGTAATACCGCAGTGGTTGACGATGCAGAGAGACAGTCAAAAAGGGAAGCGATCCATGGGTCCTTGTGTTGTTGACTGGCAAACGAGTCGAGGTCGAGAGATGCGACGGAGTTGGTACCAGTGGTTCCGCAGGCCGAGTCGGGAGGTAAAGGCGAACGGGACAGGGCGTCGGCGTCAAAATGCTTGCGTCCGCTGCGATAGATCACGCGAATGTCGTACTCCTGGATTTGCAGTGCCCACCGAGCTAGGCGGCCAGAAGGATCTTTCAATGTAGCGAGCCAACAAAGTGCATGGTGGTACGTTACCAGGTCGAATGGGCGACCGTACAAATAAGGGCGGAACTTGCGAAGCGCCCACACTAGCGCTAAGCACTCTTTTTCAGTGACGCTGTAATTGGCCTCAGCTTTAGTGAGCGTGCGACTCGCATAAGCGACGACGTATTCGGAGTAGCCCGGCTTGCGCTGGGCGAGGACAGCGCCAAGACCAACGCCGCTAGCGTCTGTGTGAACTTCCGTTGCAGCTGTTGGGTCGAAATGCCGTAGCATAGGAGCAGATGTTAGCAGACTACGGAGCGTGGCGAACGCAACGTCGCAGTCAGGAGACCAGGATGAAAGGTCTGCGTCACCGCGTAGAAGGTTGGTCAGTGGTGACATGATCGACGCAAAATTTCGAACGAAGCGCCGGAAGTACGAGCATAGTCCGATGAAACTGCGTAATTCTTTCAGTGTAGTAGGTTTCGGGAACCCGGCGACTGCTCGCAGTTTTGCAGGGTCGGGTAGAACACCATGCTTGGACACGATGTGCCCTAATATGGACAGCTCTCGCGCAGCGAAGCGGCACTTTTTGAGGTTCAGTTGGAGCCCAGCGTTGGTTAAACACGTCAGAACCAGTTGGAGCTGAAGCAGATGTGTACGAAAATCAGGAGAGAAAACGAAAATGTCGTCGAGGTAGCATAGACACACAGACCACTTCAGTCCACGCAGTGTGTTGTCCATGAGTCGTTCAAACGTGGCAGGGGCAATACAAAGCCCAAATGGCATTACGTTAAATTCATACAGGCCATCTGGTGTAATGAACGCAGTTTTCTGGCGATCAGCTTCTGCCATAGGGACCTGCCAGTATCCAGATCGTAAGTCTAAGGAGGAGAAGAATTCGGCTCCTTGGAGGCTGTGAAGGGCGTCGTCAATGCGCGGTAATGGATAGACGTCTTTCCGCGCCACCTTGTTTAATCGCCGGTAGTCGACGCAAAATCGAATTGATCCATCTATCTTTGGAAATAGAATGACAGGAGATGCCGAAGGACTGTGCGATGGTTGAATAACGCGACGACGTAGCATCTCTTCGACCTGGTCGTTGATGACATGACGTTCTGCAGCAGAGACACGGTACGGTCTTTGACGCAATGGCTGGTGCGAACCAGTGTCAATGTAGTGGTGCACTGCCGAAGTACGACTCAATTGCGGCTGAGAAACGTCGAATGAATTCGCGAAGTGCTGGAGGAAATTAAGAAGCTCGGCGCGTTCTAGAGCAGTTAAGGTGTCGGCGATGGAACTCGAGAAGGTGTCACTCGACGAGCATTCCAGTGGGAAAAGGGCATGAAGTACGGTAGAGGCGCTACTGCAATTCGTCTGGCATGTTAAGGAATAAAGAAGAATCAAGGTAATCCACTCGACCGAGACGTTCGCCGGCAAGTAGCGTAAGTGGTGCAGAAAGGGGGTTGTGGACGAAAATATTGCTTCGGCCAGCAGTGACGTCCAGTGTAGCGAAAGGCAAAGAAACGGCTCTGCGGCTCATGAAAATGTCGGAAGGTGTAAACATTACCGTAGCATCGCAATAGTCATCGCAGCAAACCAGGACAACGGCAAGAGAGGCTGGCGGAATTTCAGTGTCCTCACGCACGACAAGTTTTGGCGACCGCTCAAGGGTTTCGTGCAAAGGTTGGTCACACAGGTGCGAAAATTGAACTTCAGCGCGTGCGCAGTCGATGATGGCATGATGATTTGACAGAAAGTCCCACCCGAGGATAACGTCATGCGAGCACACCGAAAGGACGATGAACTCGACAACGTACATGGAGCCTTGGATGAATATGCAGGCCGTACAGGTGCCGAGAGGTCGCACTGGTTGTGCGCTAGCTGTACGAAGCGATAGTCCAGAGAGCGGCGTGGTCATTTTGTGTAAGGAGCGGCAGAGCTGGGCGGCTATAACAGAAACGGCAGCACCTGTGTCAATGAGGGCAAAGGTAGAAACACTATCGACAGATATGGCCACGACGTTAGCTGATGAAGTGCGAGGACTTGAGCATTTCGACGACGGCGCAGTTCTTGCCTCAGGAACTGCGGCGTTCAGTTTTCCCGGTTGGAGGAAGCGGGTCTAGGACGCATTGGGGACAGTGATCGCCTGCGAGGAGATGGGGAGCGGGGAGAGTGAGTCTGAGGTGAGGGCTGGGGTGACCGAGACTCAGGAAGGTTAGTGTATCTATACTGCGGTGAGGGATAGGGAGCAGGTATGTGCATGGGCTGTGGGTTATACGGTAACGGCCGAGTAGCATCGTGGAGTGGTTGGAAGCGACGGCGACAATATCGTGCCAGGTGTCCTGGAGTACCGCAGGCGTAGCAGATCGGTCGATTGTCAGCAGTGCGCCAGGAATTGCTGACTCGTGGTGCGGCCCAAGGTGTCGAAAAAGGGGCGGACTGGGGAGCAACTGAAGACATGGGTGGCAAATGCTGCTGGCGGGGTCTGCTGCGTACCACCTGGGCATACGTAAGAGGCGCTTCCACGGGCTGCATAGCCGGCGCATGGGCAACAGGCATGGCGACAGGCTGCTGCTGGTGGGCAGCGACGGGGAAGAGGTAGCCTGAGCTACCTCTTCGGCAATAACGTCGCGGAGTGGTGAGGGCAGACGAGAGGACGGCGGCTGCTGCGTGAAGGGAATCAACGACAGTTGCCGAGCTACTTCTTCACGCACGAAGTCTTTAATCTCTTGCAGGGTTGGTGAGTGGTCGTGAACGGAAGTGAGACTGGAGAGCGAGTCGGCGTGTGAGGAAAATGGCCGAGTCAGGGCGCGCTGCTTGCTAAACTCGTCGAAACTTTGACACAAAGTGACAAGTTCTGCAACGGTGGCAGGATTACGGGCCAGGAGCAGGTGATATGCACCGTCATTTATCCCTTTGAGGATGTGTTGAATCTTCTCCGACTTGGGCATGGTGGTGTTCACACGGTTGCAAAGACCAATAATGTCTTCGATGTAGCTGGTGAAAGATTCCGTTGGCTTTTGTGCGCGAGTCCGCAAGCGTTCTTCGGCTCTGGACTTGCGGACAGCGGGTCGGCCAAAAACGTCAGCAAACAACGTTTTAAAGATGGACCACGTCGTAATGTCGTTTTTGTGGTTGTTATACCACATTTCGGCCACGTCAGTGAGGTAAAAAATGACGTTAGACAATTTGTCCACGTCATCCCACTTATTGTTTGCGCTCACCAGTTCGTAGTTAGCGAACCAGTCTTCCACGTCGGTCTCATCAGCTCCGCTAAAGACCTTGGGCTCTCGCAAACGAAGAACGCCGGGGTTGCTGGGGGATGAAGTGGAAGAGTCAGGTTGCGCGTTGTTGGTAGCCATGATGGCAGGTAGCGTTCGGTTGCGTAGCTCCAGGTTTAGGCGACGGCGAATGGCAGCACCCAGGTTCAGGTGACGGGGAATGTCAGCACCCTCCACCAATTGAAAAAGGGTTTATTGGCGACTGTTGCGACGGTGGTCCTACAATGAAACACGATCGGGAAAGAGCAACGGTCAAGCAGATGCCGGCGATGATCAGCACGAGCCGAGCGAGCGAAGCACAGGACCCAGTACGCAAGCGGAGGCGATGTTGCTTGCCAACGATGCGTTTTCTTCTTCACAATATATACAAATGTGGCACCCACAGCATATGTTGAAGAGTTGCAGATGTTTATATAACCAGTTTTCCACTCGCACAATTTCAGCTGGACATGTATTTTAGCAACACTAGAAGTTGATAAGAAGCGCTGATGCTCACGAAGATGCAGTCCCTTGACACTGCTACTTAAATCCATTTCAGCGCATGACACGTCACCACAATTGACGTTAACCCGACGTGACGGCTTTATGAAAGGAGTACATATGTAATGTTTATAAAATTGTGTAGGCAGCACTGCAACCACTATTGAAGTTTCACGTAAATTAGCGTCTATTTCATAAACAGTTCCGAGACCTGGCCTAGCTGTGTGGTAGAATGCCTGATGTCACGCAGAATGATTGAGTTCGATTCCTGATGGGACCCTGAAATTTATTATTCGCATTCGTCGGGTGGCCAACGCTGCCTATGTCAGGTTTTTCTTAACACTGACACCTATTCTATGCCTACGTTGGGTCGACGCTACCTATGTCGGGTATTGCTTACCGCTCAAGCGTTAAAATTGACCAAGAAAGGAAAATAGGAGAAAAAGAATGGCAGGGAGGTTAACCAGATTATAGGCAGCCGGTTTGCTACCCGGCGCATGGGAGGGGGATGAGGAGGTGAAAGATAGAGAGGAGAAAAGGAAGAGAGCTAAACACAGAACATTAGGCAGCACACGCGTGCACATTCTGTCATAGTCCAGTCTTGTCTTTTGTGGTGCGAGACATTGCTGGTACAGCCGCTTGTTCAAGTCTGTGTCGCGTAAGAATTTCAACATTGCTTTTGTCGCCTTCTGTTGCGATGTCTTCTCTCGGGCACTTGAAAGAATAGTGTCCACAGACTGTTGTCGATGCGCACAAGAACGGACGCCAGTGGCTGTCTCTGGATGTCATACAACGGAGAGTCGCACAGGATGTGGTGTAGTGTCTCTTTGCAACGAGAGGCATCGCAGAGAGCGTTGTTGTCCATTCCTATGACAAATGAATAAGATTTTGTAAATGCCACCCCTAGCCATAAGCGATGAAGAAGGGTAGCTTCTCTTCAGTCGAGCCCAGTGGGCGTGCGAAGAGCCATCAAAGAGGACAGGTGGTGATGACGATTTGTCTGGGTGGTCTGGTTGCTTGGTGAGCACCATACTGAAAACGTGATTTCACGCGCAAGTCGTCGAAGATTACTTGCAGCATTGGTTCACGAAAGTGGTATGACTTCTCTTGTTCCTTCAAGAGCTGCCCGCGCGGCAGTATCGGCATGTTCGTTCCTATGACGCCGCAGTGATTTGGCAGCCACTGAAACGTCACATGATGCCCCTTCTTGTGTGATATGCATCGAATTTCGAAAACAAGCGTTTCGTACGGCCCGCAACGCAGCGCTGAAAGCAAAAATATAAGGACAGCCCTTGAGTCGCTGAAAATCTACCATTGTTGCGGTGGTTCCCGATTGACCCCACAAAGGACAGCGCGCAAAGCAGCTAGTTCCGCTGCTGTAGATGCCGTGGAGTGGTCAGTCCTAAAGCTGGTGGTAACACCTCTTTCTGGAACAACTACTGCACCTGACGAACACTGGTGGTTCGTGGAGCCATCGATATATATATATATGTACACTGTCTGAATATTTCTCGTGCAAAAAAAGAAGAGACAGTTGTTTGAGCACGGGCGATGAAAGCTCAGATTTCCTGTGGATCCTTGGGACACTAAGATGTACTGTGGGTCGAATAAGACACCATGGGGGTATCGATGGTTTAGATGTAGGAGTGAAGCCCGAGGGAAGTTTCTCGTTGTACTTCACAATCGTTCCAGCGAACGATGCTTGGCGCCTCTCTGAAGGCAACAGTGCAAGGTGATGACAGGGAGCACGTACAAAGTGTCTGTTGTGCGTTGTCAGGACTTCTAAGGCAATGTGGGTTTGCATTGAATAGTCACCAGCAATTGAAATTGTTGCCTCTGTTGACGTACATCTGGGCAGACCAAGGCACACTCTCTGTGTTCAGGCTTGTACTGCCTGTAGAACACGAACATTGGTCTTGCAGGTATTACTCAGCACGGGCAAGCTATATCCCTGGAAACCGAGAAACAGGGCTCTGTAGAGTTCCATCATTGCGTCTACTGACATCCCCCACGTCTTCATGCCAGGAACTTGAAGAATTGGGAATTAGCGGTCAGGCGCTTTTTCATTCAGGCCACATGCGGACTCCTAAAGAGGTCCCTATCAATAATGATGCCCAGAAACCGGTGGGTTCTGGCGTAAGAAAAGGGTCCCCTGAAGATTGAGATGACATAAGGGGTCATTGCTTTGCGAGTTAAGGCCACCAGTGCGCATTTTTCTGGTGATATGCGGCGACCTTGTTTTAACAAGTAGTTGGCAATCATAGCTCTTTGAAGCAGGGAACGTATCTGAGGACATGCGACTGCCGAAGTCCAGACACAGATGTCGTCTGCGTATAGTGAGAACTTAATGGTACTTGGCAAGTATTCAGCAAGGCCAATTAGTGCAAGATTGAATAGCGTTGGGCTAGGAACTCAACCTTAAAGATGACCCATGGAAGTATAGCGTCGCGTAGTTGGCCCATCTTCTGTTAACACAAAGAATTATCTTGCAGCCAGGTAACACGAAATCCACCGAAAAACTTGACCACCAAGGCCAACCACCGCAAGAGCACCCGAAATGGCTTCATGTAGTAAATTATCATGCGCGCCTTTCACATCTAGAAACAAAGCGGTAGATAGTCGCTTACGGGATCTTTCGTTCTAAACGTACGAAACTAGATCAACGACATTGTCAATGGAAAAATGGTCGCGTTGGAAACTATCCATGGAATTCGGATAAATTTTGTAGTATTCAAGATACCACTCCAGGCGACCTAGTATCATCTTTTCCATTATCTTTCCTACGCAGCTGGCCAGTCCTGTTGGGCGGTATGAGGCGAGTTCGAGTGGTGATTTGCCCTGCTTCAACATGGGTACCAAGCGACTAAATTTCCAGTCGTCAGGAACATTGTCATCCTGCCACAAGATGTTGTAGAGGCTCAACAGTTCCCTCCTTGCACATTCCCCAAGGTTGCACAAGGCTCGGTACGAAATACCATCTGGACCCGGAGAAGTTGAACGCCTGCAGAGAGCTAGTCCCGCCTCGAGCTCCTCCATTGTAAAAGGGAGGTCCATGGGGTAGTCACGAAAACCGGAGAACGGGGGATATTGACCATGCGTGTTTGCGTTGTTCCTGGGTAGATACTAAGTGTCTGTCACCTGTGGCACATAACCGCTCAGCGGCACACACTCGCCCGTGAGTATGTCCCACTGTCTAGCGGGAAGTGTTTGACGACGTACGTGACGGAATTGTGACATTATTCATGTCTTGACCAGCGCACCATATTCGTCAAAACATCTTACCCTCCCATGCTAATTTTGGTTCACGCCAAGTAAAGGGAGTGACTACGAGAGCACCCAAACGTAAGCTGCTAGATAGATAGATAGATAGATAGATAGATAAGTAGATAATAGACAGACAGATAGATAGATAGATACGCTCAATGTCGCTGAAGTTCGCTAAGAAATGCTTCATGTTTAATATTAATAATGGTTGGAGCTTAACGTACCAAAATCAGGATAATATGGGACACGCTGTATTGGAGTGCTCTGGAAAATACGTCCACCTGGGGTTCTTCAATGTGCACCGAAATCTAAGTACACAGGCCTCAGGCATTCTCGCCTCCATATAAAGCACATTGTGTAACATCACAAGAAACAACGAACATGCGTCGTTCAAGCCGGTTTATGCGAGCAATACCCCAATTACGTTCAATGCAATGTGGCCAAATGTCACCCACACAGCCAATCCTTATCAAGCAATTTATCTACAAATGAGCCAAAGAAAAATGCTTGCCCTCCTGCTTGTTAAGACGCAACAAAGGATTGACACTCACTGCTTCAACATTCAAGGATGCCGCAAAAATACCAACTGCCACTGGTTTGGATTATGAACCCTGATACGACATAGCGAGAACCATCTATGATGATACTTGGGACCTTATAATGTACGTGGACATATTGGTGCACTGGACTATGATGACATGCTAGGTAGCATCACAAAAAAGCTGCTACTGCATGCGACCTGAAGTTTGCATCTGCTGCAGCTCAAGCCACGTAGGAGTGTCTATTTTTGTGTGACCTACTCATATTACCACTGTTCAGCATGAAGCATGCGCCTTGCCACTATCTCTGTACTGGAAGAGTTTTTTGCCTGCATTTTGGACAATCAATTTTCTAACCACACGTCCACCCCAAGACTGGTTTGATTGTTTGCTTCTTCACCGACACAACTACGTGACAGTAATTTTGTTTGAAAGAAAAACTGTTTATAAGGTAGAAAAAGCTTTATTCCTAACGTTGGGAAGTTGAGCGTGCCTTCACTTTGAGTGCCTACAAATGGTTTTATCTTTCGTTCAAGTTTCAAGATATCGAGACACTTACACTAACAGCAACGTTTGGATTCAGCAATGAAGCTTTAGATAGGAGAGTATTCACTTTAGTATGCAGAGAGCATTAACGCATAATTGACAAGAGGTAGACAGAAACAAAGTAAACATAGTCATCTCGTATTCGCATAGTTCAATGAGCACATGAGCACAGAAGGAGACTGTGGCATCATGTGTGGGAGCACTTATAGTTTATATTACGCTGAAATTCTTCACATGTTACTATAGCAGAATGTAAGCCTTTCCTGAAATCAACAGTGCAAAAACATATTGATACATTATTGATATATCACTTAGGCAACAAGCAGTCACTGAATACCAATGCTGACAGTATTTCTTGGAAGTGCTGGTCACTGTGCCGTAAAATTACTGCTTGCAGACTGCTCTTATGCAATGTAAGGGCACGATTCACTTACTCTTCAAGAAAAACAAGTCTAATGACTTTACACACACTTGATTTTTTCTTGATATTTAGGTAATTCAGAAGTTAATTAATTCGGAAATTTTTTACAGTCCTGTGAGAGACGAATCAGCAAGCTTTTGCTGTACAAATTTTCACGAGAAGATCAAGGAACAGAGATGCACGCAATTCAGCCAGAGAAAAAAGATTTGCATTATTGACAATGTCAAAATTTTCCTGATCATCTTAAAAAGCAGATTTTCTGGTGTTCAGCTGGGTGTGGTTTTCCTAAAAAGTGAATCAGTGAGGTTAGACAACAGCGCACAGATGTGCCACACTTTATTTAGCTCTTCAGCCACACTGTTCAGGAAGATCAGTGATATTAATCTGAATGTTTTCACCATCCAGATGACTCTCTCGACGTGTATTCACACGCTTGCTATCCGTCTTGTTTCCTTTTCATCTTTTTCTGACAGCGGCGGCTGTCCACCAATAAAAGGAGGAATGTTGAGACCTAACGAACGGGTCTTACATTCATCTGCAATAGTGAATCCCCTATCAGCCATGATGATGTGGCCAGGAGGGAATTTTCCTAAGATTCCACTGTAATTGGTCAAAGCCATGTCCGACAAATGGCCAGGTGTGAGGTCAGAGACAAACGTCACAAATCTGTTGGGCCTGCAAACAGCCAGTCCCTTGGCGGTATTGTGCTTCTTGTAGCTTCTTGTACAAGGAATATGTCTCACTTCAAACGTGAAAAGATGACGGCATTTAAATGAACATCTGTGTGCAGTCAAGGATACCGTCCATGGTGTTGAATCCCTTGAAAAAAAAAAGGCTTGTGGGTGATACTCGTCACACATATCTGGTGGCACCCATGTGGGCACCTTTATCATGCGATAAAGGAAATCTTCACTATTCCACAGAATCACGTTCTTGGGATAAGACCAAGCAAACTATAAAGTATCATAAATATTTATTTATATCCAATTTAAAATATGCCTTAATATTGAGTTTATGAGAAGCCACGACGTGCAACTTGCCCGAACTGCTGCTCTTGCGAAAAGAACTGTACATTCTTGAATATGAAATGATATTCTTTGTTTATGGCATTTTTTTGCAATAAGCCTTGTTTCGCAAATAATTCAAATATTGGCACATACATGTTTTGTATATAATTTCGTATAATTTTCACTAACGCTTCAGTTAAAAGATGATTGTTGTCACCCCTCCTTTATACATTTGTGATCTGCGTCGGTGGTACAGTGGTGATGGTGCTGGACTTCACTCCCAAACGTCGCGGGTTCAATCCCGGAAGCGGCATTAGCACTTAGATGGAGGCATAATGGTAGAGGCTCGTGTAATGTGCAGTGTAAGGGCACCTTCAAACACACCAGATAGTCAAACTTCCGAAACCCCCCACTTCGGTTTCTGTAATAATTATATTATGGTTTTGGGATGTAAAACCCGAGTTAATATTATAATTGATGCTGTAAATTTGTGACACCGTGGCATCATTACACTTGCATGATTACATGCTTATTTTCAGTTGATGTTGTGGATAAATACACTTGTTTGCAGTGTCACGTTTTTATGTGATTTATTAACCTATTTGCATTGAGGAAAGAAATGCCCTACTGCATCGCAGTGCAAAAATAATGACTTACGCAAACCAACATGGCAGCAAAAGCTGAAAAGTAACGCCTTTCTCACAGTTGCCAACCAGCCGTTGTGGACCGCGCGCATGCCATATTAAGTCACATTTTCAGTACTTCTGTCCACTGCAGTGCAAATGAGACCCAAATCATTTTCTTTTGAAAAGAATACATCAAAATTGAGGTGTTCTTTCTACCTTCATGTGATCAGACATATCGATCTATGGGATTAGCAACTGGTTTGTGCAAACAGTTAGATTCTGTAGGCATGACACCTTTCCCTTCCGGTTTGAACTCCCATGTTCATTCTCTGAAAAAACCAGTTCAATCTATGGATAATTTGACAACCAAGTTCAAGACAGTTTTTCTGTGTAGGCATAAGGCCAAGCTTCATTCAAAAAGCACCGCGCATGGTGATCCTGGTTCCCGCGCAAAACTCGTTGCAGCCGCCGGCTAATCATGGAGTCAACCAGCAGCCATACACTCAGGTGTTCCTTTTAACAGTGTGTTTCGGTGTACATGCGTTGTCTAGCTGAAATAGCACACGTATGCTGTTTACTTCGCAATACTGTATTACAGGCTGCAATCTATCGCATTCTCACAACACATCTTGAAAGTGCCTACGAGTATCAATAACTTTAGAGATTCCGTTAGGTTGTAGGCGTCTCTCATAATCATATGGTGATCTTGGGACGTTAAACTCCACATATCATCATCCGTTAGGTTGTACCACATCAAGGACTAGACTTGTTTTTTCAGATGAATGTAAAATTAAGCGTCTGTTTATACAAATACCGTAGTAATGATGAGTATCCGTCTGTCAACTTAAAAAAGTTTTTGCATACCTAGCGGAGTTTGTTGTGTAGGAAGTGAAGCCAGGTTACCCATAGGCGAGACACTGTGCTCCCGGACACATCAAACTTTTAATGAAGAGATTCCACAATAATATGTCTCGTATAGTACCAAAACAATGCAAAAAGCAGCTAAAAGATGGAGGGTTGAAGTGATGGCCACTCGTAGGAAAATAAAGGGCACCGCAACAATCTTTTTCTTTTGTAACATTTCAAGTGAATGCAGGCATCGAACTCGGAATGTTGTTACAATCAGCAGTATCAAACACAGCAGCACCATGTGCCACAGGTAACCCACAAAATAAAAAACAACAATGCATTGTTCCTCTTCGGGTCATTCGCCATTTAAAGCATTATTTCGACGTCACCAGGAGATTCTGGCCACGTCAGCAGTAGAGAAAACCTGTTTGTCTGCCTGCAAGTATGTGTCCTCTCTGCTTTTCCTCCTTGCTCAGTAAGTGGGAACCCTCAACCAAGAGGTGAGCCAAAGTACGGAGAGTAGCGAAAAAAGAATGAAATGAGCGAGGGCTGCACTTAGATGTCAAACAAGTGTATGTGCACTATTTACTTTGAAACATTCTCAAGGGAACATGTTCGTTTTATTTAAATTGTACTAACTAAATTTATACCTCTGTATGAATTAGGGGTCCTGTAACTAGCGTCGGGAGAGGCACTTGTTCGAGGGAGCGGTGATAAAAAAATTGGCAGCATATCCACGAAGTGAATGATGGAGAGTGGGGCGAAGCATTCGTCCGTCCATTGGTTCTCGCTTCCTTCCGTCTGTGCGACCGTCCATGCGTCCATCCGCCCGTCCGTGCGTGCGTCCGTTCCTGCGTTCGTCCATGCATCCGCCCCTGCGTCCGTTCATGCGTTCATTCATGCATCTGTCTGTGTGTCCGTTCATCCATCTATTCAACACGCCAAGTACCACCATCTCGCATCTTTTCGTCATATATTCCCCATATAGAAACACCGCCATCCAGCGGACATTCCAAGGACTAAACGAGAGGTGGCACACGCACACTTTCTAACAGCTTGCGCTTCGGGTCTACTTCTTACCTTTAACCACCTCGAGTTCATGGTATATACTAGTTAACTGTCTTCATGGCACTGCCGCCCAACACTCGCTAAACATTTCTAAAACCAAGGAGGTTACGCCCAGCGAGTATGACGTAGCAACCTTTTCCTGGCAGATAGAGCTCAATGTACATGCCTATGGCTGCATGGGAAATGAGAGACAGGAAAATTCGGCTTTTACTTTCTTACGGCTTGCACTTCGTACCTACTTCCCACCTTTAACTACCTCGTGTTCATTCATGGTATATACTAGTTCATTGTATTCATGGCACTGCGACTCAACGCCCGCTAAACCTTTCTAAAACTAAGGTGGTTACACCCAGCGGGTATAACGTAGCAACCCTTTCCCTTCAGATAGTGCTCAATGTACATGCAATGGCTGCTAATGGGGATCGCAGCGTGCACGTTAACTAAAAGCCGAATGCTCCTGTCTCTCATGCCCCATTATCAGCTATTGACATGTACATTGAGCCCTGTTTTTTGTTGTTCAACAACGCACAGAAGGAATCTCTCACCAGCACCACCTTGGAAGTCAAAATGTTTGCAGGTCAAAGCGTAAGACTGGTTACATACTACGCGGGAATAACGGGTGCCGCTTTAAGGAACTTCGCCCCTAGAAAGTCGCTTTGTTGAAAAAATAAACTTCAACAATATTCCTTGTTAAGCCCAATTCTTGCTGAGTGATTCTTAAGAAAGAGAAATGAAGAGAAAAGTGAGCCCCGTTATTGTCTGCTTCGATGAGCGACACCGCCACAGTAGCTCACAAGGGATGGGGGTGAGGAGGGATAAAAAGGGTAGGAGTAAAGGTGTAGAAAAGAGGAAGAAGACGCAACCACAAACTGAGGGGATAGGAGAGACAGGAAATATGGAAGCACGGTCACTGGAGTCCAAGGATGGGGCACACTTGCGAGAGCTCTTGTCGGCGTCTGTAGATGGCGTAGAGCATGTCCAGTCAGTCAGAGCTACACTGTCGTCGAAGGTCCTCGGCGGCAGGAGGTGACGTAGGGTGAGCCCAGTCGGCCAGAGCTACGCCGACGCCGAAGATCGCAAGCGCGCGGAGCGCGCGGGCGCACAACTGGTCGGCACAGAATCCAGCAAGCGAGACCCTGCCCATTTCTTGCTTAGTAGTATGCTTGTGTATGTTGTAAGCATTATAAATAATGCAAAAGTTACAATGATGAGAAAACGCGTTGCATTTCCTTTGCACCTAAGGAATACCGCTTCACTAAGAGAACATGTATATCTGACTAACAAACAGCCGAGGGGTTGACAGTCAAGATCAGGGTATCCTGATCTTGACTGTCAACCTCTCAAAACCTCTCGAAACAATTTTCTTTGCAGTGCAACTTTTAAAACTAGAGTATATTCCTATTAGATTTTTGTGTCCACCCCGACGTTGCATTCTCACCCGAATGCAACGTCGGCTCCGTCAATTCATGCCGAAGTCTTATCAGCACATTTATTAATTGCGTCTTGAGTGGCAGGAAAAACTTTGTCTTCCCTTGCAGTTCCTCACATGTTCCAGAATTGCAGGCTGTTCCACATCTTCTTCTAAAAGGAACCAAACTGCCTCAAATTGCAGGCGTGACGAGAATCCAGGATAGTAGCACAGTTTGTTTTTTTTTCTAAGCCAAGACATCGTACTAAAACTCGGTTGTTTTGTTTTGGAGGACTTTTTGAGGCAACCACTTAAACGCAATATTCAAAACACCAAACATATGTTGTTTTGCTGAAGACGGTTGTACAGCCTTTCTGAATCTGCATTAGCCATTTTTTCTCTTCTAGCTGATTCTTCAATGCAGTAATTATTGCGTTGAATTTTTCTAGTTCCCGCTCAAGATGGAAAATGAAGTCCTGCTGCCTCTTCAGCAAATCATTTGGATTGTGCTCATGATATGCATATGAGTGTTATGCGAACGTATCATAAGCAGTGTTCTCACTGGCACTGCACACGTTGGCGCTGTTTTCATCATTTGGTGTTTCTTTGCTACGTCGCTTCAACACGGTTGGCAGGTAGAGTGCGCTGTGACAGTGGAAAGTAAAGAAAAAGTCTCATTACATAAAGAAGATATGTAAACAGCTGTAACACTGACAAATTCATTTAATGGAAAAATTCGGCCACATCAAATCTTGCTTCTTCAGGGTGTATAGAAAAAGTAGCAGAAACTCACGTCAACACGCTGGTGTAATGAAAAAATAATCTACTTATTCGTCACAACGTACTCTATCAGCTGCTATGTTTAAATCATGTGCATGCTAAGTGATGTCTGGCCATAAAAAATGAACTTTCATACCTTCACCTAAATTTGCCAATGTTTCTTTACAATTTTTTGCTTCTTGCGAAATACTGTCAGTACCCGAACCATATAGGTCTTTTTCCCCCCTTTAAAGTGTTCGCCGCAAACTACGTGGCCTGTTGTTGGCACGAACTTTGAGAAACTGATTTTTTTTTCTTAAAATGCAATAGAGACCTACAGGCTAGTATTTTTATATCGGTGCTCTAACGATGCAACCCCAGCGGTAATGACAAAAACGTTATTGAGGAAGAGGGAGAGTTCCTGAGCAAATTAGGTGTATGGTCATATTTTTGTGCTTTTGTGGTAAGGTAGTGCACTGGCATAAATCATGGGGTGTTCTGACACCACTTGTGTTCGGTCATGCGTTGCAAATGCATCCCAAGGCACTTTAAAAGAGGAGGAACAAAGTATAAAATTGAAAAGTGCTTTAACTTTTAAAAAGCACTGAGTACGAGCTTTCCAAATTGTTACGGGGTACTCCTGATGTGTTGCAAAGGTTTAATATGATCGGCTTTAAAATAAAAAGTAAGGAAACAGTTGACGGTAAGTAAATGTTGACAGTTTGGCGGAATCCGCTCATGATAAATTATTAATCTGATTGCTGGGCTATGGATATGTTAATAATAAGTCATCCCGAACATTATGACTCTTTACAACGCAAGAAAGTTTCCAAGAGTGAATCGTTGGAGGCTACTATCAACAGGTATAAATGGTGGAGAATGAAGCTGACGTGTTTGTTCACTCCCCCACTCTCCACTTCCCCAAAAAAAGATTTCTTTGGATTTGCGCCACAAGCGTGATGGGTGGAAGTTTGTGGAGCAGGTTTTTCACCAGCGACTCCACGATTTGCCTCACGTGAGCTTTATCAACATGCACAGCACTGAGCAGGTGATCCTGCTGATATTATGCACACGAGATTGTGAATTGATCAAGTATAGGCTAAAATCAAGTATAAAAAATATCGTCACATATTATTACATCACATTTGCTATATGGACATCCTGCCAGGCTTTGTCTTATATGCGCGATTAATACAGCACCTGAAACAGCCTCTGCCGTAGCACTTATGCTTAATGAAACGTGCCTACCATAATCGCATATATAATATTAGTCCCGACCAGCGTTTCGAACGCCGCACGCGCGCTCCTGCTTTGTAAACGTACAGTAACTGATACGATGATTCTTTACTTAAATATACACGCGACGAAATAGTTTTCTCAGCAGAGGAAGTTGGAAGATGCCGGCCGACATGGCTGGACTGTATCGTGGCTGTGACATGAAGGAATCTGCGCTTACCGCTGAAAACACATTTTTATACGTGCCTCGCTATACTTTACTTTGTGTCAACTCGATCGGCTAAACTGAACTGAGTAAGCTGAATGCCCGCACGCATCAAAGAACACCACAAAAGACGCACTTACTTGCCACGCTGTCCAGCTCTGTTGATACTCTGCAGCCAAAACTGCCGAAGCTTCATTTTTTTTTCGGGAACACGTAAAATCCGAGGTTTTTTCGCTTAGAACTGTTGTTGAAGCATCCAAGAACACAACTTGTGAATCCTTTTATCGCGTAAATTAAATGAAAGTTAATAAATCTCACTGCGGTGTGGCCCACCGCAACAACGAATACACGGGCGCGTGCACGGATGACTACAACTACTGGCATGCATTACGACAGCGGTTGCATGGTCAATCTAGCTGGTGAGATTGGTCAACTACTTTTTGTTGCGAACGCATCGACTGCAAGAAGTGGCGAAAGTCGGAATGAAAGTTGGAATGGCGGAAGTCGGAATAAAAAATGGTCTTTAAACCTATTGCGACAAACATCAACAACCACGTGATAATCGAATCGCTCCTAGGTGAGGGGGGGGGGACAAATAGCAAAAACCAAATATTAAATAAATGTTAATTTTCAGTAGTTCTGATATTTTATTTGTTACAAAAAATTAGTAAATTTGTGTAATAAAGCTTTGTTCTTTGGTATGTGATTGAGCGCCTCTTTTTTATTTAGTTTCAGAAACAGTGGGCACATGCATGCACTCTGGTAACATGGGCCAACGGATTTGGGGGGGGGGGGGGTATCCAGGCAATATGCTATCAGAGGTTGTGTTTAGTTCGGCCCATTACCAGGTTAGAGAGCCATCGCTAACTTTTACGTGATGGTTTTGTACTTCAGAAGTTTACCTACTTTTTATGTGCGTTTTTTAGCTCAGCTAGCTCACAGAATGCGTAGATAGCCGCTCCTGTGACTGCCGACTGCTTTCGTAGGCGCACGGGCGGCGTGCCCTCACCTTTGGTGACTGTGAATGAAACAGGCTAAGCAACAAGACGCTCAACTGTACGGCTGCCAAAGCTATACCTTCAAAGCTGATTTATCGCTGCAGTGGATATCGATGATTTGGCTATGCGAGTTTTGGAACTATTATGCTATTGTGAGCGTGAACGGTTGTCTCATTTTTGCCTCTGCGAAGTTTTTTGTGCATACTTCAAGTACGTCATTTTGCTAATAAAACAATATTTCTTTCTCAATCTTTGTTATTTTCGTTTCTTTTCTCTCGGATGCAATTAGTGAGAGACAATTAGGGCGTAACAAAGTCGCGTAATAATAGTAGCACGTAGCAGTTGAGCCATTATTAAGGCTGACCTGCTAATGTCAACTTCGCGCCATGTAGGGCAGATGCGTGACGTCGCTACCGCTTCCTGCTGTGACGTCATTTTTTATTTTTCATTTTGCTGTTAGTTGTCCCCTCCTAACGTAGTAGACGACGGTGGCAACTAGCTGCCTACTGTAGAATAATGGGCTTTTTTGGTAATTAGGCTACTGGTTTACACATACCTTGGTCTCGCTAGCTTCCGCAACGTTGCACATGACAGTATGTGTGAAACATAGTATACATGTACTTGTGCCATGACTACGGGCAAGAGACAGAAAATATGCCGAGCCATACCTTATTCCCAAGGTCAACACACTCCGTCTGTCGATGTAGCCGACAGACGGAGTGTCGACTTGACACAACCTCTGTTTAAGAGGTTTCAAGTCAAGTATGTTTTTGTTCGTTTGTTTGTCCATCATTCCTTTTTTCCACATTCAGAATCTTAGCAACAAAACTGTTTGAAGACTAGGCCTTTTTTTGCCGACTTGAGTGCAACTTTAGAAGAAGTGATAACATACCAACCCTCAGTGACACATATGTCAGTGGAATCTCTAAACCAGGAGCTATGTGAGTAACAAGACGCGAGGCACCTGTGAATTGTGGGGAGAAAAAAAATGTTCACGTGTGGCATTTGTTTGACGTGTGGACACTTCGCAGATTCTTTCACTGAACATGTAATGTCTCATATTTTAAGGAAGCACAAAAATGTTGTCTTTTTGCGGGCCACCCCTTCCTGATGAGATATGATTGTTTAACCCCTTAACTTTTTTGGACGAGCAGTGTCCGCCTATCCAAACGGTCACCAAACTGCTTCGGATGAACATAACTCAACATAGCGGTATATGTACTTCCCTCTAATTAATTAACTGCTCCGGTGATGATGATGACAGTTTGGACGCAAACATTGCGAGTTCCCAACAGTGAAGCCGTTTTACGTTATTCCACGTTTTGAATTTTTCTATGCAGCCGCGAAGCTTTCCAAGTGAAATACCCCAAGGGTGCTTAGCCTACACAAGTGAAGAATATTGTAGCGGCTGTAACTGTTTAGTTTATAAGTATTTTAAACTTTATTAGCACCAGATAGATGGGTAACTATGTATTATTCAGAACTTAACCCTATTTTATTGATTTCACTATGTATGTCATGAAAATCTTTTTTCAACGCAGACTAGCTACCTTTAGTACAATCAGACTCGAAATCAACAATATGACAAATAGGCCCTCTTTGCTTGAAAAAAAAATGAGCACATAGGGGTGAAACAATAATTCGCACCAGTGACCAACAATTTTCTTTGCAGTGCAACTTTTAAAACTAGAGTATATTCCTATTAGATTTTTGTGCCCACCCCATTATTTCAAGTATACAAAGGTTCTTTATTTTGTTAGATGCTGAATTGAAGCTTGATGTCTCAGTATCAGGGTAGAAATGAAAACACTGAACACCAACTCAAGATGGCTTGTTACAAATATACTAATTATATATTTGAACACTTTTTCCTCATGATATATTGAAAAATTATGTTTTAAATACCTTTTTTGCCAGCATTCAGTGTGTTTATTTTTACCATATTATTGCATCTTGACTAAATGAGATTTCATTCGATTCTCCATTTCCCTCAATAATGTCCGTTTATTTAAGAAAGCAGGTGCAACAGTAGGTTCACGTTACAAATTTTTTAGTACAATAAGAATAAATACTACCGAATTTGGGCATTATTAGCATCCAGATAACTGCACAACAATACTTCAGTTCTTCAGGAATACTATACAGTAAACTGTGGTAGGTATCCTAAATTTACGTGTTGCGATTTTCGTGCATGTTGTATCATTGTAGCCATTGAAATCAGCTAACTCTTCTCTATAAACTGCGGTGCGTTTTCAAGACAAATACAAAAAGAGTGCCTTTAAAGACTCTTTGCATGCTCTTCAGTTTTGGCATTTCTTTAGGCTTGGCATGCTTTTAGTATAAAGCAAACTTTAAAAAAAGTATTAAGTTGTGCAGCGTGGTACAGGTGCCTTTTGGTAGGCTGTCAAGGAGCACATAATTTGACTGACATGTGACACATGCTGTCACTTCAAAGAAGACAAGAGTGGTCGGCAGAACCAAGTGGAATTTAAGCCCCGCTTACGAGGATTGGGCAATGACCTGCCTATGGTTGAAGAGGGCAGGACAGATCCTGAGTTTGAGGCCATACTTGACCAGGTAGACCCCAACAGAGATGTACAAGTGTCTCTCCAGGAATACATGGCATTCATGATCACACGAGAAACGGAAATGTACGATCATCTGAGCAGATTGAGAATGCTTTCAGTGCCATCAGCTCTGGTGAGCGGCCATATGTCACTGCCGACGAGCTCTACGCATTGAGTTAAAATTGGAGTAAGTTCTGTCTCTGTATTTGCCGCCTATATATTGCCAAAAATTAATGTGTTTATTAATGTTCGCAATCTAGAAGCTCACAGATGAGTTTTCTCTGTGCTACATGTTCAGTTCATGCACAGACGTAACGCAGGCAACACATCAAAACGCACTCTGTCTTATAAAACTACAATTCAGCGGAGTTGGTTTGCCGAAGAATGTCTGCAGCCAACTTGTAGAGGAAAGGTTAATCAGTTTAGATTGGTAATTACAGTGTTCAGCCAAAAAGCTACCTTTAATAATTTTATTGAAGAATTTTTAATCTTTGTTGAGAAATTGTGAGCTAGGGACAGAACCTCACTGGAACCGCAGTCCAGATAAATCTTTCAAATTTGAGAGTACTAACGTATTTACTCGCGTAATAAACCGAGCTTTTTTTCAGAAAAGTTGAAGCCATGTTTGATGTGGGGAGGAGGGTGTTCATTACGCGAGACGAATCTTTTGTAGCCCGAGGCTCTTGTTTTCTCCCGTAACGAACGCGAACGCATCGACGCCGACGTGTTGTCATGCCACACTGTTCCCTTGCTCCAGCACATGCTCGACCAAGTTCAAAACCAGCTGTGTAGCTGAGCATGCCGCCCGAATGCGCCCTGCGCAGCAGGTGTTCCCCACTAACTTCACTACAACAACCCCAACATCGAAAATGCAGCGTTGATTGATTGATATGTGGAGTTTAACATCCCAATACCACCATAATATTATGATAGACGTCGTAGTGGAAGGATATAGAAATTGCGACCACGTGAGGTTCTTCGAAACGGTCCTGAAGTACTATTACGAGTAACCATGGAATGAATTCTCTGGACGTGCTTATTGCCTTACAAATTCAACGCCGAAAAAATTTTAAGAATACGTTAGTGCAAGTGGAGTAGCAAAGATTTGTCACACGCTGCCATCGCATTCTCTCTCCTCTCGTCCCGACGAAAGCGCTGGAATCAGGGCAGGGAGAAATGGGAAGGGTAGACAAAATACTTCATGCGCACCTCGTGACCTTGAGCGCTTTTTTTGCTTGAATACGCGGCTTTTTCAGTGCGATCACGCGAGCACGCATGCACAAGGGGCGGCCTCCCATGGCAATGTTTGTAACGACAGAGCCCGCCATGTTCAAATCAGCAAATGGCTGATACATGGGAATTTTATTAGTAATTTTTGAGCATCTTCCGTCATTTGTCGAGAGAAGAGAAACCAATTTTAGCTGACTTTGACAAGCTATTGTGAATTCTAGGCCACGTGCAGCACTATAACATTTTTCTCACGTGTTTCGGGAGCCTCTCCTTAAGATCGGCAGCATTTTTTGTCCATGCTCAAAAAGTGTTGCAGGGCCCCGGCTTTAACGTGCACCCAGAATTGAGCACATGGGCCTACAGCATTTTCGCCTCTATAGAAAATGCAGCCGCTGCAGTCGGGGTTCAATCCCGCGAGTTGTGCAGTCGAGTACCTTAGCCCCTAGATGACTGCGGTGGTGCACAACGTCACGAACGGAGGGCGCTTTGCATGGCTTCCGAGATGACGGGCGTGACATGTAGAAACGCGCCACCCACCCGCCGTCTCGGATGCCATGCATTTTTTGCTTTGTTTTAAGGCCACTGTGCTTGCGTTGCGCTATAAGCAAAAAGGTTTCTCCTGCATTCAAAGAACGGCGCTCTCTCGCAAGAAGCGCGCCTTTATTTTAGATTGACGTCGTCCACGTTCGCGCTGCTCGCAACTTTTTAGCATGGTTGAAAACTAAGTATGCTTGACATTTATTGCCTATTTTGAGATATAATGGCTTGATTTAACGTTGCTTCAATCGTCAACGGCACTAGGTACACACCAATATCAAACTAACAGATACATTAAAAAAAACTTCTTTTTCTTCTACCAAGGACCAATGTGTAGGGCGGGTTCATTATGAGAGGGGATTATTACGCGAGTAAATACGGTACTTTCCGTAAAGGTTATTCCTATGCATAAAAAATTGTCAATGCTGATTGCATATGAAGAACATTTAGTTTACACTAGATATCGATATAGCGCTTTGTTTATTGTTTAGAGAAGCCCTGCAAAACAGAAAACGCCGCCGATCGGTAGTAGAGGCTCTCGACAACACGCGAGCCAAATATTACAGCACAGCACGCGGCCTGGAATTCATAATAATTTATCAAACTCAGCTGAAAATAGGTGGATAGCAAAATCGTGGCTCACGCAATGGAAAGCGGGCTATAGTGCCCGTCTGCACCGATTTACCGTTCGAAGCGCCGTGATGCCGTGCAGACATTCTTGCTAGTTCCAGGGTTTTTTCGTGTTCCACCTTGCACTTGTGGTGCCATTTTTTTTATAAATTGCTGCGTAATACTTTGGAGTGCTGTGCAGCATGATTGAATAACAAATTCAATAACTACGAGATAGTTAAAGTTGTGCGAGCAGTCATTTTTTTTTCGTTAAGTGGCTTGAAACTCCAGGCACATGCTTGTTATTTTACAGCGAAGGTTATATCGCGCATGCCATCACATACAAAATTTCTGCACATCATGAGATCACGAAATATCCGTTCACTTGTTTCACGTTGTTCACGTACGCGTAAAATGATGTATTTACTTTTCGGTTGCAAAGATACCATACCGGGCCCTATATAGCGAATAGCCATAGTAACGTGTTTCGAATGCTATAAACGAAACTTGCTCGTAGTTCTCTGGCTTCTTTTTTACGCCTTTAAATATATTTTAAATGAGGTGTCGTCCATCACACGCTCGAACAATCTTTTTCAATGCATGCTAAATCATGCACACTTGTACAAGATAGCCAGTTGTGCAACATAGCCTTCAAGGCTATGTTTCGGGTATAACATGATCTATCAGCACTACAGGCTTTCAAGTGCGACATAACAGAAACGCCATACCATGCTACTTGTTGCTTTAAAATCGACTTCAATTGTTTTACATCGCACGATACCATTATTTGATTGGCCATATTGTTCTGTGGGGTTTTTACGCACTCACCTGTTTCAACAAATTTGACAGACAGTTAGCGATGCAGATTATACAATGTAAATATATCGGCATACTCATCATGCAAAGTACGCGTAGATATATAAACATTGTGTATTGATTTATGGCAGCATGTGAACATACGTGGGAGGGATTTTGAAGTGGTCTTGGTAAGTGTATGCATTCAAAAATACTAAATCGAGGTGATCCTGCAAACTAATACTGCGTGTTTCAAAGCATAGCCACACGGTGTTCTCGAAACCCATCTCTCAACGTTCCTCGTTTTTGCCCATGTCCACGTCTCGCTTCGTTCCCTGAAATGCGTGAAATATATATTCATTCACAAAAAGCATCAAAGAGCACAATGATTGAACAAGAGGCAGCAAAAGCATTGCAGAATTGCACGTGTTTCAACCCCGATTACACTGCGTCGCAAGCACATTGAAGCAGCGCAGGGATAGCCCTCGAACTGGAAGTACCGTAGCAGACGACGCTCCGTTTCGCTATCCACCTATTGCTTTGTCTCCTCTCAAAAAATCACGTTATATGCCCAAACATCACACGTAAACAACCCATCTATCAGCCAATGGCTGATTCGAACAATGCGCTCTCACTTATTACAGAGATCGCCGCGGGAGGCCGAGGCCGCTACTACGATCACACTAAAAAGCCGTGCATTCTAAGAAAAAAACAAAAAACAAAATACTCAAGGTTACGTTGCGCGTGTGACGTTTTTTCTGTTGCCTTGCTATTCCTCCCTGCTTAGCTTCCAGCGCTTTCATCAGGGTGAGAGAAGAGAGAATGCAATTGCAGCATGCGACAAACCTTTGTAACTCCACTCGCACTGGACGAATTGATAAAATTTTTGCAGTGTTGAAGTCGTGAGGCAATGAGCTCTTTTAGTAAATTCATTCTATGGTTACTTGAAAAAGTGCTTCAGGGCCCCTTTATATAGCAATAAGCTACTTCTGAGAAGACACTGCAGAAATGAATGACATCATGGAAAGCTTGTCAGTAGCATATAGGTAGTGCTCCTAGAAGTCCTTTATTTTTTTCTCCTTTTTTAGTGTATTATGTTCACACGAGGCTGGCTCTTCTTACTTCTAAGAAGGGCAATTTACCAATACCGCTAAAATATGAATTGAATGCAGTGCCAGCAGTGCCTTTAACGCATGTAATAATGTGTGGCAAAAGCATAGAATTTTCCCAGGAGTGAAAACATATGAATAGTGAAATGAATGGTTAGTTTAAACGCCTACCAATTACAGAGCAAATAGGCATGGTTAATGGTTATTATTTGAAAAACCATAAATAACACCAACGAAGCGTCCAGCTAGAAACATGTGTGCATATTGCGTTGTGGATGCATTGTGGGCTCTTTGCAACCTTTGCTTGCAATAGGCTAATAACACTCTTTGGTGTGCTGGTGGGTGCAAAGCATCTGGAAAAAAACATCTCCAGCCAATGAAATAACGAATTCAGGAAACGAAGATAATGAGACCAGAACTATAGCCACTTTATTTTCTCCTTAGTTTCCTGTGTTTGTTTTTTTATTGGCTGGATATATTTTTTTCTGATGCATTGCAGTAGGAATTCTAACATAGCTTGAAAAAGACAATATTATGTGCATAGACTCTCCTTGTAACAACTCTGACATGTCAATTGAGAAGCAAAGTCGGGCTAGCAATTAGGAAGGCGATTCAAATGGGACCCTTTTAAACGGACACTAAACTCAAATAATTATTTACATGAGAGTGAAGGCTCAATGCGTGACAATGTCTAAAACGATGATATAATAAACAGCAGTACCTTACCGAGAATTAAGGTAAATTCACGATAACAAATGCGACGCAGTGGGACATTCGCAAAATGATTCCGATGACGTGAAAGTTACAGGTCACAAATAATCACTAGTAATCGAGCTAGCTACACTAAATAAAGAACCTTCCATGCATCAAGAGACGTAATAAAATGCTCTTTGTTTGTTTCTGTTTAGTACATGAAAAAAGAACCCCCTGGACGTTATTATGGGGAATAATACGAGTAATTCAAAAGTTCAATTTTCACCTCGTTAAACTGGACAAAGCATGCCATTTAAAAAGAACCAATTGAACCAAGCACGTTGGTCATCTCGGAGCCCGTGGCAGGAAATTGTTTAATGGCCGTTGTTGCTGCTGTGGCTACTGCTGCTTTCGTTCTGCTGCTACTAGTGTCGGCAGCCACGCAGTAAAGCTGGGCAACGATGTGAAACGGGAACAGTGACACGCGAGACGGATAATTTGAAGTGCGCTAACAAGACGCGGACCCCTAAAACGTTATATTATTTCAAAATAAGCACTTTCTTGGCAAAACATTAACACTACAATGTTTCGGGACCACTATTTCAACAATCAACGTCGACTTATTAGGTAGTTTTCTTTAGTGTCCCATAAGCGCTATCCCTTTCTTCTCTCGAAAGCAAAGTGCAAGGGCAAAGTTTTTAAAACATATTTATGTATTCAGATGTTGGTCTCTAATAGAACTCCTCTGATGTGTTTCTCAAGGGACCAGAAAAAAAAAGGAAATGAGAGTAGCGGTGAACAGGACATTCCTTGAGTGAGCCATTTTTCGTTGACCATGGTATTTAAGCAACTTCAATACCAAATCTAAATGCCACTACACCCAGTGAGGATGTTGATCACTGAACCTGGGGGGTATCCCAAAGCACTAATAATTTTGGTAATACTCTTACTTTTTAAAGATTCATGTAGGCATGGCAGTCTCCCGAGTGACAAGGTGCGTAGCTCATTGTCTTGGCATGATTTAGCCAAGTACCAAACTGCCATGACTCATTGATTGTTTAACACCTCGTGAAAGTACCTTAGAATAAATGTGATAACCTCAAAGTACAACCCCTGCTTCACTTCCACTGAAACTTTATCATCATTTGTGCTCTCATCAGCACACTGAAGTGGTTATTTATTTCTGATTTTGTCATAGCAAACCAATGTGGGGGCTACTTTTTCGCATTTATCAATCAATCGGTAGTGGCATATGTTGGCTGTAGAAATGCGGACACAATATGTGCTGTGATTAGGTCAACCCAGATTCTTTGCCTTAACTTGCAAGCTCGCTTCAATTTTTCCCTTTTTGTGGCCTATGGTACATTCAGGAGCATCTCCACAAGCCAGCTTAGTTTTCCTATAATACAGTTACACCCATTTATAAGAGGCATGCTCCAGGCAGCAATTCTTCTCTTTTATATAAAATGTCTCTTATAAGCAGGGTACCTCGTATGCATTTTCCAATCCCCGCATTTTACTGTAGGCATACTGGTGTCTCTTATACCCATTCGCATTTTATATGAGTGTCTCTATTAAAGGAGTTCAATTGTACTTTCAGTATCTGCATAAATAAAGGTGTCCTGTATGTTTTATTGGGAGGTGAATAGTCTAGGTTGCTTTCTTTGCCAACAGTGTTTTCACAAGAAAAGATCCAGGCATGAAAGTTTTGGCAAGTATGTCTCCTGCTCACAACAAGTGCTCAAGGTACATGAATGTGATAAAAGTGCATCTGTGAAATCAGAACTGCGAAATTCAGAATGCTTATGTGATAGGGGAATTTAAGAATTTAGTAGTTGTAGAATTGGTGAAATGGAGTATTAAATATGAAGTTCCTGTGAACGTGGCATACATGTCAGGAACTACATTGGTTCTTTTTTTTTCTTCTAGAGAACCTTACAAAGGATATGGCTGACTATTGCTTATCACGTTTGAGACCCTACGTAGATCCAAAGAGTAGTTAGTCGATCTATTTCCAGCGCCTACGACTATATCGACTTCCCTCCCCCCCCCCACTTAGTTCCAGAACTAAGCAGTGCCTTTTCTGTGTTTCCCATATTTGTCTTTAGATTGAACTCTACAGATCTGATTATGCTAGCAACAAGGTCTGGGCTGGAGTACAGAAGACACAAAAATGCCTGCCTCAACTGGCTTTTTCAAAGACTGTTTCACTGACAATTTATTCAGCTTACTTGTTATTTCATTGTCGTTCTTATTTCTCTACAGGGTGCCTGCAGGGGCGTCTGCACAAGCAGGCGTTGGGTGTGTAGTGACACCACGGACCCGAGCCAACGGGGGGGGAGGGGTTCGATCTCCGCCCAAGCCTAGCCGTGCGTGGCTGAGCCGTGTCCGGGAAAAGAGGATCCTGGGGGCTGAGCCCTCTCCCTACATCTTCGTCTTTATCTCTCACTTTTCATTCGTCCTGTCTTCTACTTTCTTCTGTTTACTTCCAGACTTCCTGGCGGCTAGGGTTAACCCTGTGCAAATAGCCTACCTTGGTTTAGGCACATTGGGTTATAGTTGCGTTGTACGGCTGGCGTCTGCTGGTTTTAGAATCCGCAAACTTGTAGCGTCCCCTCGTTGGGCTTCATGGTGGGTTGCCGCCAACGCTTCTGAACAAAATGAAACCCTCATGCATAGAGCCTTTCCTCTGTTAAATGATCGTACCTCCTTAAAGCGCGTACGCACTGAAGACTTGGATTTTTTCAGCCGTTCAAAAGAAAACTTCCCACAGTTTCACGTCATACATAGTGAGAAAAGTGGCAAGCAAGCCAGAACTGTATCCCCCTTTGTAGTAGCCAGGTGTCTTACAGAAACTTTTGGGGCCGGGTAAAAGTTACCAAAATGGCCAGCGGAGACCTCCTCCTCGAAATTCGAGAAAAAGAACAGTTTGAGAAGCTACAAATCTTTTAACTTTTGGTGACACTCCAATCACTGTAACACCGCACAGATCAATGAACACAACCCGTGGAGTGGTTTCTGATGCTGATTTGCTTGGCCTCACTGAAGAGGAACTTTTGGAGAGATGGAAGAGTTAGAATGTGACCAATGTACAAAGGATCATCATCAGAAGAGACAACAAGGTAACACCAACAAAGCACCTAATACTCACGTTCGCTTCCAGTAATCTGCCAGAAAGTATTCAAACAGGGTACACAAAGACCTCTCTCAGACCTTACATACCGAACCCTCGTCGTTGCTTCTGATTCCAGAGGTATGGCCATGGTTCTAAAAGCTGTCGTGGTCGCCAGACTTGTGCACAATGTGGAGTCTTAGGCCACGTGTCTGAGAATTGCAAACAACCGCCTCACTGTGTAAACAGTGAAGGAAACCATGCCGCATATTCATGCTCCTGCACATAATGGAAGAAAGAAAAAGAGATAATTACGTTGAAGGTGAAGGAGAACATTTCATTTAAGGAAGCACGGCGAAGGTTCTCACCATTCCATGAACCTACATATGCTGATGCGGTGCGTCAGGGGCACTGCCGCACCAGCCCTCGCCACTCCTTCGGCCCGCGCATACAGAGCCGGCCGTTGTAGCACCTGCCCCCAAGGCAGCTGTAGTCCAGACTACACTGCCTACTCCAGAACAGAGACCGGAGACTCCAGAGTCCTCAAGTCTCAAGGCCTCACCTCACCCGGGGAGGTCCAAAGTTTGAACTACCAGCTCGCACATGCGGGCATCCAGTGCCTCCGAGGAGGCAATGGATACGTCGGTACCCTTGGTGCCGAAAGAGCGGCGTGGTTCCTTGGAGCGCGCCAAGAAAACAAAAAAGCAGCTAACAGGGCCTGGTGACGGCCCTGTTACGTGAACTCAAGCTCCCTGTTAAACAGCCACTCATTTTTCATACACACAGCACAATTTTACATTTACCATGAACACTCAAATTGTACAAAGGAACGTCAGGGGCCTTCTCAGAAAGCTTGACGACATTCAAGAACATTTACACGAACACTCACCAAAAGTGCTGTGTGTACAAGAAACACACCTTAATTCAAAACACACCAACTTTCTTCGTGACTACGTTATTTTACGAAAGGACCGTAATGATGCTCTGCCATCATCCGGAAGTGTTGCCATTATAGTGAATCAATGGATTGCATGCACACACTTACAACTCCAAACATCCCTTGAGGCAGTGGCTGTTTGAGTGGTTCTTTTTGATAGACTGATCACAATCTGCATTATTGACATTTCTCCTAGCTATCAGCTGCAAAAATGTCATTTACACTCTGTAATTGATGAACTTCCGGAGCCTTATGTTCTTCTTCAGGACTTTAATGCTCATAGTAGGCTATGGAGTGACTCTCGTGGCGTCGCGCGAGGTCGACTGATTGAACAGTTTCTTCTTTCGTCGAGCGCGCGTCTCCCAAATCGAAAAGAACCAACCTATTATAATCTCGCTAATAATACATACTCCTTCATAGACCTAAACATAATATCTCCATCTCTTGTGCCTCTACTCCAGTGGAAAGTCATCAGTAATCCGTACGGGAGTGACCACTTCCCCGTAGTTTTGAGCACAACCGCAGCAGCTGAGTGTCTACCACGTGTACCCAAATCGCTCATAAACAGAGCCGACTGGGAACAGTTTTACACCATCGCTTGTCTAGGTTAGAGTGACATATGTACTTTGAGCACTGATGATGCTGTTAACTACTTCACAGCGTTTTTGATTGATGCTGCAACAAAATGCATCCTACAAACAAGTGGACAACCTGGAAAACGGCGTGTGCCATGGTGGAACTTTGAACGCCGAAACGCGCGCAAACAGCAAAACAGAGCATGGAGGTTGCTTCAGAACTCACCGACAGCCAAAAATCTTGACACCTTCAAGAAAATAAAGTCTCAAGGCAGGAGAACGAGTTGGCAGGCCAGAAGAGAAAGCTGGCAGAAGTTTTTGTCAGGGATCAATTCATACACACAGGGGGTCTTGCACATGGTTGGTAGGGTAGCAGGAAAACAAGTACACACACTTCCACTCGTAAACACACAGGGTGATTGATACCTCTGAACATCAGGCGAACTTCCTCGGTGCACACTTCGAACGGGTGTCCAGCTCGCCACACTATGCTGACACTTTCCAAAAATACAGAACAAGAATAGAAAAGCAGAAACTGGAACATAAATGCACTAGATACGAGGCATATAACCAAGCTTTCAGTTTAGCTGAGCTCCAAAAATCTCTAAACTTCTGCAGTACTTCTGCCCCAGGTTCTGACCGTGTGGTGTATGAAATGTTAAAAAACCTATCAATCGAAACACAAAAAACCTTACTTTTGTACAATGCTATCTGGTTTTCTGGCTCTATCCTTAGTTCCTGGAAAGAGGCTATTGTTATTCCCATTTTGAAAGAGGGCAAGGATCCTTCTTCCGCTTCGAGCTATAGGCCTATTGCACTTACAAGCTGCTTGTGCAAAGTCTTCGAAAAAATTATAAACTGCCCACTTGTACATTTCCTTGAAACAAACAATTTACTCTAACCATTTGAATTTGGCTTTCGAGAAGGTAGATCCACCACAGACCACCCTGTTCGTATGGAGGCAAAAATCAGAGACGCTTTCGTCCATAAACAATATCTTTTCTCTGTGTTCCTCGTTATCGAAAAGGCTTACGATACAACATGGCGCTTTGGAATGTTAAGAGACCTGTCCCACCTTGGCGTGCGTGGAAGAATGTTTAACATAATTGAAAGTTACTTGTCGAATCGCACATTCCGAGTTCGAGTAGGCAGCATTCTTTCCCAAATATTGGTCCAAGAAACAGGCGTGCCGCAAGGTGGTGTACTTAGTTGCACACTTTTTACTATCAAAATGAATTCTTTGCGCTTGTCTATTGCTCGAAATATCTTTTACTCCACATATGTCAATCACGTCCAGTTCAGTTTTAAGTCTTGTAATCTGGCCATGTGTGAGCGGCAGGTGCAGCTCTGTCTGAACAAAGTCTCCAATCGGGCAGAAAAAAACGGTTTCCGGCTTAATGCACAGAAAAGCACGTGTGTCTTGTTTTCCAGGAAGAGAGGCCTTCATTCCGAACCTGGTATTCAACTCCATGGGCAACGTCTTGCTGTTAATCATCATCATCATCATCATCATCATCATCATCATCAGCCTGTCTACGTCCACTGCAGGACAAAGGCCTCTCCCATGTTCCGCCAGTTAACCCGGTCCTGTGCTTGCTGTTGCCAATTTATACCCGCAAACTTCTTAATCTCATCTGCCCACCTAACCTTCTGTCTCCTCTACTCCGCTTCCCTTCTTGGGAATCCAGTTGGTGACCCTTAATGAGCAGCGGTTATCCTGTCTACGTGCTACATGCCCGGCCCATGTCCATTTCCTCTTCTTTATTGCAGCTATGATATCCTTAACTCCCGTTTGTCCCCTAATCCACTCTGCTCTCTTCTTGTCTCTTAAGGTTACACCTACCATTTTTCTTTCCATTGCTCGCTGCGTCGTCCTCAATTTAAGTTGAACCCTCTTTGTGAGTCTCCAGGTTTCTGCTCCGTAGCTAAGTACCGGCAAGATACAGCTGTTATATACCTTCCTCTTGAGGGACAGTGGCAATCTACTTGTCATAATTTGAGAGTGCCTGCCGAATGTGCTCCACCCCATTCTTATTCTTCTAGTTACTTCAATCTCGTGGTTAGGCTCTGCGGTTATTACCTGCCCTAAGTAGACATAGTCTTTTACAACTTCAAGTGCACTATTACCTATCGCAAAGCGCTGCTCCTTTCCGAGGTTGTTGTACATTACTTTCGTTTTCTGCAGATTAATTTTAAGACCCACCTTTCTGCTCTCCTTGTCTAACTCCGTAATCATGAGTTGCAATTCGTCCCCTGAGTTACTCAGCAATGCAATTCAGGGGACGAATTGCAACTCATGATTACGGAGTTAGACAAGGAGAGCAGAAAGGTGGGTCTTAAAATTAATCTGCAGAAAACGAAAGTAATGTACAACAACCTCGGAAAGGAGCAGCGCTTTGCGATAGGTAATAGTGCACTTGAAGTTGTAAAAGACTATGTCTACTTAGGGCAGGTAATAACCCTATGTCTACTTAGGGCCCTATGTCTACTTAGGGCAGGTAATTAACTATGCTGTTAATACTGAACATAAATTTTTAGGCCTAACATAGGACACTAAGCTAAGCTTCATACCACACATCAAGTATTTAAAAAACAAGTGCATAAATGCCATAAATGTCTTAAAAGTATTGCCACGTACTACATGGGGAAGTGACAAGAAGTGCTTAACGAATTTGTATAAAAGCGTCATACGTACCCGCCTGGACTATGAGGCAATAGTATATCAGTCTGCGACACCTACTGCCCTTAAAATGCTTGACCCTGTTCATCATCTAGGCATCCGCCTCTCCACGGGTGCTTTTCGCACTAGCCCCGTAGAGAGCCTGTACGTGGAATCGAACGAATGGTCACTCCACCTACAGAGATTGTAAATGTTTTTTTAAATATTATTTTAATTTAAACGCAGACAAGGATCACCCATTACATTCCACAATTATTGACATGTCAAGCCTTGCTGTTTTTGAAAAACGGCCTTCTGTGAGACAGCCCTACTCACTCCGTGTGAGGGGCCTAGCGAAAGAAACCAGTGTGCCGCTCGAACACTGTTTGATGGCTCCCGTAGTATGCCTGCCACCACGGCAGTGGCAGGTGATAGATTGCGACGTGTTTTTCTTAGAGGAAGCATGTACCAATTGCACACATCCAGACATACTTTCTTGAACTACAAGATAAATACACATGTCCTAAGTTCTTTACGGATGCTTCAAAGTCTAACACTTCTGTCTCGTACGCAGCCGTTGGTCCATCCTTTTCGGAAGCCGTCGTTCTGCACTCTGATACAAGCATTTTTACTGGCGAAGCCTATGCAATACTTCGGCTGTTAAACACATTAAACAAATAAAACTACAGAAGTCAATAATATATACAGATTCTCTAAGCGTAGTAAAAGCTCTGAAAACACCTAAAAAGTACAATAACCCTGTCCTTGTATCGCTTTATTCGTTTTTATGCACAGTCTACTCATCAAAACAGCATGTCATAGTCCGCTGGGTGCCAGGACACCGCGAAATACAAGGCAATGTTCTGGTGGACCAGCTATCTGGATGCGCCAACAAAACTGCGATCAACACTTCGATACCGATTCCTTCACTAGACTTGAAAGCTGTTCTAAAGCGAGAGCTCAGGGGTTATTGGCAGAGCAAATGGGACACACACACAAAGGGAATAAATTGCATTTGATCAAGCCGCAACTTGGTAATTGGCCGCCAGTGTCAATATCACGCCACACAGAAGTAATCCTTACGAGGTAAAGAACAGGCTATACACACACAACACATTCATTTCTTATATCTGGGGGCGATCCACCTTTGTGTGACAGATATGGAGAAGCACTCACCGTAATTCACATTCTAATACAGTGCAAAGAATTTGACACGCTAAGAAGACAACACTTCCCATTACGCTACCGACAGCAGATACCCCTACACCCTGCAATGTTCGTCGGTAGGCAACCACTTTTTACACATAAATCATTGTTAGCTTTTTTAAGATAGGCTGATACTATTCATCATATATACCCGGGCATTCCGTAGTACGACCTCTCCCGAGTGGTCTCCGCTGCGGTGGCTACAGTCTACAAGGTACTTGCCTCACGGCCCTTGGACGCAAGGGTGTGAACGAGTGAGGCACTTGTGCTAATTCCATGCATGCCCACCATCGTTTTTATTATCACAAACTTTTGTCATCCATTAACACCACACACATTTCACGACATGCTCATGATTTTATTACTTCTATGTTTTTACCCGCATTAGGGCGAGAAAGTTTAAGGACCTTATACAGCCGCTAATCAAAATCATTGTTCACATCTCTTGCCCCATGAACTGGCGCTCTTTGGTCATCAAGTGGCCCTTGTGCCACAAAACACCAAACAACATCATCATGATCATCTCTACAGGGTTCACCAGACGGACAAACCATGTGTTCTGTAAATATTATGAAAGTATCTTTTTTACTAGTGTAGTCTCAGGTCCCAGGTGCACTGCGACTTCTTTTAGTTGCATAAATGGGTAATGTGTTTTCATTTTGACTTTTAATTTTTTTTTTACTTTGGTAACGCATTTTGGAAAGTATTGAAATGCTTGTGGCTCTGGCAGGTATCGAAGTAGCATTATTTGTTGGTATTTATGTGTAACAGGTCTTTAATGAACCAAGCTCTGTTTTATTGGAAGATGTTCAGAATTTCCTAAGTGTTGTAAATTGTTCGGTGATTAAAGTCTAATATTTGTTCTTAACCCTTATAGCCGCAGAAGAGGACCAAAGGCCTTTTGGTCTTTTTCTGCGGCTTTACTGCCGCAGCACACCCTACTGTGCTGATTATTGTTAGGTAAACTTTTTGACGTTGCCTGAAGGTAAAGGGATGAAAGTTCAATAATTGCTGCTAAAATTACCAACAGTTACTAAACGAAGAAATTCTTTGATGCAAAGGAAGATGTGTTCTTACCTCAGATTTTGCTGTCTTCAATCGACGATTGCGCTTGTTCAAAGATGTAGCGGTTATTGCCAATACAAAGTGGCTGTTATCAGCCACATAAAGTTTCAGAATTATGGATGCATATTTACCATATTGTCTGATTTCAGTTATACTTCGTAGAACAGTTCCTATTTGTTACAAGAAAATACAGCCAGTGAATGAAATAATATTCAGAACTGAGCAATAACCGCCACTTTAAGTAGCCTAAAGGTGCTTTGCAATATTGTTTACCCCATAATGTTGTAACTCAACCAGTCCCTCCTATAGAAAAAATGTAAACGAAAAATAGTTACAGTAGTTAGGCTGGCAAATTACAAATTCGAAAGAAAAAATCAGTGGTAAATAAAACACTTCATACCTACTATCAAATAAGGATTAGGTGTGTTACAGCTAGCCAAGTGCGGTGCATGTTATGGTCCCTCAAAGTACTGTCCCGTTTGAAAAGGGGTGGCTACAAATAGGTGCCCAGCCTGTAATGGCTGTAATCTCTCTTGCACTTATCACTTTATCTAACCCAAGCAATGACTTTTGTTTTTCTTTTCTTCAATGTACTCTGTGTGCCCTTTATATCAATTAGAGGGGTCTTGCAACATGTGACACTTTGTACATATTCTTGCTTGATGGTAAGCTGATCACGTCTGTATCATCGAGGAAGTGCAGCACTTACGTGTTATACCGAGGCATGTAAATGCACTTCTGGCAAGTCCAGTGGAAAGCAGAAGAGAACGTGTATAGCGGTCTATTGTTTATGACTAATATACAATACACCATTTTTCTGTTGATACATAACAGTAGGATTTGGATCATCAGAGAAAAAGAGAGTATAAAAAACCAATTTTGCCAACAAGTAGGTACCGCTGACATACTACTCTTTATAGGGAGGGCTAATGGGACTAAAAGATTTCAGAATGGAGGAAAGAAAAGAAAGGAAAATATATAAATAATAAGTGTGCTAGTCATTATGAAAGTATTTACGATTACAGTTTCAGGTAAGTTATATGGCTTTCGTATTCAAGGAATTATATCACAAGACCGTCCCAACAAGGCCAATTTCAGACAGGTTATTCAATTTTGACTGTACGACTGGGGATGATTTTAAAGGTCCAAGCACTGTACGACATATGGCAGAGCTTTAATTTGAGGAAATAAGTAATGAACACTCTGATAGCATTTCTGAGCAGGCACATTCATGATACTTCGAGCAACAAAAGCTTTTGTTGTCAGTTATGTGAATACTGACATGTAATTTGTTATTGAAACAAGCAGTCTAATTGAATTGAGCTGTAGTGAGCAATTGACCGAACTTTAAGAACACAGAATATAATTGATAGTATTATGTTAGTGGCTTTACCACAGGCCACAAGTGGCAATTGATACCCTACAATCTTCCAGCACTGACAATTCCTTCTATCAAGCACAGAAAGATTTTATAAATGTAATCGCTGATGTGATAGCTACTTTTGAACAGCTTTAGGCCAACTGCTATTTCTCTTGCAGAATGCAGGTTTCACTGAACAGAACACGTGATCCGCTCCATATTTTTGCTCTCGATAATTTTCCCCTGTTTCGTTATTGGGTGTTCGAGATCGGTAATATGGTTATGAAGCAGCTGAATTTCGGGTTGATGTGGGTGGCAAGCACGGTTTCACTTTTATCACTTGCACTCCCTGCCTGCTGCTGGCTTCGGATATCACATCTAAAGCCATCCAGACAACAGTCAACATCTTATGCTCGTCCTCAAAAGGTATACGTCCTCATCCGCTTGACAACATCGTGATAATGTGCACTGAACATTGTTTGTAGAAATATTCTTAAAATGTTCTCATGCGGAATCGTTTAGGACTGCAACAGCTTCATTCCGCATTAGGAGAAATTACAGGATTTGTGCAATGAACGCCATTTTACTGCACATTTAATATAGAAAGTATTGCCGACGCACACGCTTTTCCTTATGTCGAATGAATACATATGTTAATCATCGACGTGACAGTGGCACACAATGCTAAGGTTTCATAAATGATGAATATGATAATCTGTGAGGTGTTATATTATGCTGGGTGTCCAGCCACAAAGGTGTTCTTTAGTCGGCATTAATCAGCGTACTCTGGTATGGACTCCTGAAGAATTCTGGTTTGCGTGTGCTTACACCAAACGTCACTCTTAGTGGACGAAATTGGCGATATCCTTCAATGTCGAGAATTGAAGTCACATATAACTGGATTGGATATTATTACTATTTCATAACAACTTCATTCCCCTTGCATTTGATCATCTTTCAACTTATTCCCCGTGCAGGTTGGAATGGCAGTTTACGAAGTACATGCCTTTGTGTTTGACTTCTTTTCCTCTTTACATCATCTTCACCATACACTGTAGCCCCAGCAGCTGCTATAGCTGACGCAAGAGTAGCATGGGCTGAAAAAATCAATCTTTTACCAATTTCTAATCTGAATTCAAAATAAAATCTTATATGACCAAATGTAATTTAGCGAGGCGAATGTTAAAGCGATATATTTTGCAAAAATGACACCGAGTAATATCTTTCCTTAGTGATATAGCATATAGCTTCAGCGGCAGTGCATAAAGGAATGGAATTTGATCAAAAATTGACTCGCTGCTTTCAAGGACCGAAGCCAGAATTATGGGATGATGCGTGCATTTCCTTGCCAACTGAGCTATATTAGAATCAAAACATATCTGTGGTGATTCATAATGGAATAATTAGAAGCACAAACCAACGTGACACAAGAGAAGAGACAAACAAGTGCAGACTGAAACTCAGTTTATTCAGAGAATAAATTGAATTTGTACCAACTAGCCCGCCTGTTAACCCTACTGCATATCTGTGGTGTTTCGGTTTTGATTTCATGGTTGCCAGATTTGGTTTCATGTAAAGTATTTTCGCCCTCAGGGACGCTACCCTGTGTACATATGTCACGGAGGAAGGAAAGGTGCAGTGGGCTTGGCAGCATGTCAGCAACGCCTCACGCTCACGCGATCCGCTTGCCTTTCGTGCAGTCACTCACGCTGGTGTGCCTGCTGACATCCTTCCATGGGCCGCCCTGCGTAGCCGATGGAGACCCGACGTTCGTGGGTGACCAGCTGCTGCATCCTTCAACTACGACAGTCTTCGTTCAACGAGATCCTGGCTCCGAAAACGAGCGGCGTGTGCATGATGATCTTCGCAAGCACACCCCTGCCTACGTCATCGCTCAGCTGCCTCATGCCCTTTCCTTCTGTGGATGCTTCACCGCTACGTCGACCACTCTGACGTCACAGCAGCACTATATAAGGCCTGACAAAACGTCACCTGCTTCCAGTGGGCTTGGCAGCATGTCAACAACGCCTCACGCTCACGCCATCCGCTTGCCTTTCGTGCAGGTAACATGTTCATATTCTCTCTTCACCCGCCGTACCCGATACATGGCATTAGTCGTGCTGCCAAGCCCACGGTGTTGCATTGTCATGATTTGTGAGTGTACTCATGTTATTCTTAACCTCTTGCTTCTAGCAGGCGATATTGAGGAAAACCCCGGTCCCAACACTCGATCCGCTTCATCACAGCCATCTGATGACATAATGTCAGTGCTGAGCGCAATTCAGAGCGGACAAGCAACACTCTTAGATGAAATAAAATCAATCCACTTAAAATTATCAGAAAATGACAAAGCTCTCGACGATATAAAGAAAAGATTAGGGGAAATAGAGGGCGTTTGTTCTTCGATCGCCTTAGTCAAAGAACAAATCCATGAAGTTCAAGGCATGGCAGAGCAGAGCACCAAGATGTTTGCAAATTTGGCTACCAGGCTAGACGACTCCGAAGATAGGGCTAGACGCTCAAATCTAGTGTTTTTTGGGCTAAAAGACAATGAACATGAAACATGGGAGCAATCGGAGAAGTTAATAATCGATTTCTGCAGCGCGAGCCTTGAAACTTCTCTGCAACCAAGAGACATAGAGCGCGCTCACAGAATTGGCCGCTTTCGACCAAATAACAATCGACCCATTATTGTCCGATTTTCCTATTTCAAAGATAAGGAGGGCGTATTATCAAGAAGCGCGTGACTCAAGGGCACCAACTACAGGATTACAGCAGATTTCTCGCCAGCTACTCGCCTTGCCCACAAAAAGCTAGTCGAATTCGGTAGAACTCAACGCAAGCCATTCAAGCTCCGTTATGATAAACCTATACTCGATAACACTACTTACCTTTTTGATTTTACTGAGCAGAAGGTCATTCGACAGCCACGGTAGCAATCACATGACTCTTCTCGGCGAGAATTTCCACGCACAGCTCTGTCTTTCGTATATACGAACATAAGAAGTATCCTGCCCAAACGCGACTCACTTTCACCCATAACAGATACCACTGACTGCAATTTTATAGTTCTAACCGAAACTTGGCTAAATTCATCCATTTCCAACACCGAACTACAGTGCTGTTTCTCTGATTTTGTAATTTTTCGGCGCAACCGAGAAAATAAACGTGGTGGTGGTGTCATGATGGCCGCCCATAACAGTGTTCAGTGCTCCACAGTTGATGTACCCTCTCCCTTAGAAATCTTTTTTGTGCATTGCCAAGCGTCTAATCCACCTGTTGTAATCGGAGTGTGTTATCGCCCACCTGAAGCCGATACGTCTTTCACAAAACATTTCCATGATGCCATTTATTCTGTCACAACTGCATTTCGAAACGCCCCACTTATTTTATTTGGTGACTTCAATTTCCCCGGAATAACATGGTCAAATGTAGCACTAACTGCATCAAAACACAACGCTGAAAGTGACTTCTTAAACTCTTGTTTAACATTCGGCTTATCACAACTTATCTCTCAACCTACTCGACAAACAGAACACTCCTCCAACATTCTAGACCTATTGCTTACGTCTCACCCTGATAATTTTAGTACAGTGTCATATTTATCTGCCATTAGCGATCACTCTGTTCTTCAGACAACCTTTCAGTGCTACTTATTTAATCCCAAAAAAATTAAGAGAACAATCACATTATATGATAAGGGCAACTACTAAGCTATAAACGATGAACTAACAGCTTTCTCTGAATCCTTTCTAACCGATTTTTTATGCGCACTGTCGAAACAAACTGGCACCTATTTAAAACCAAACTACAGCACCTGATAAAAGTTCACGTTCCCACCGTCACCTTAACCATAAGGTCAACATCCCCATGGTTCAACGCCTCACTAAAACGTCTTAAAAATAAAAAGAAGCGCCAGTTCCGCTCCGCTAAGCATTCAGACACCCAGTACGCGTGGGACAAATACAAGGCAACCGAAAAGCTTTTTGATTCTCTCGCAGCTAAAGCCAAGCGTTCTTTCTATTCTTCTACCTTACCTGATATGCTCCGAAAAAATCCTAAGCAATTTTGGAAAACAATTAACCCATCATCTATTACCCCTTCATCGAACATTACACTACGCGACGAACAAAATGTTTCAATTCCTGAACACTACACTTCGCATGTATTAAATGAAACCTTCTGCTCTGTATTCACCATAGAACCTGACGGTGACCTTCCCCATGCCCTTCCTGTATGCCACCCGATCATGTCGAAAAGCGTATTTCATGCCAATGGTATTTCCAAGATAATCGACTCATTAAAGCTTACTTCATCAATGGGTATAGATGGCATTAACACAAAAATATTGAAGAACACTAAAATTGTAACTATTGTGATTTTATCTAACATTTTTCAGCAATCACTCTCATCTGGAGTGGTGCCCCAAGACAGGAAGGTAGGCAAGGTCATTCCAATCCCAAAGAAAGATAACTCGTATTCACCCAAAAACTATCGTCCCATTTCGCTCACAAGTGTGTGCTCTAAAATAATGAAACACGTAATCTATTCCCACATAGTCAACTTTCTCGTACCTCTTCATTTCTTTCATAAAAACCAACATGGCTTTCAGAAAGGTGTTTCGTGTGACACTCAACTAGCTCTGTTTACTAATGACATTAGCTCTAGCATTGATGTAAATATACCAGTAGACGCGCTCTTTTTAGACTTCGAAAAAGCTTTTGTCAAAGTTCCTCATAAACGCTTGTTCTTCAAACTTTCTTGTCTCAACCTTGACCCCTTAGTTTTCAATTGGATTTGCGACTTTTTAACTAACCGCCAGCAGTTCGTTTACGCAAATAATCTTTCTTCGTCTTTACGCCTCATTTCAGGCGTGCCTTAATACACGGTTCTAGGACCTTTGCTTTTTCTCATATATATTAGCGACTTGCCGAATAATATTTCTTCTAACATCAGACTTTTCGCCGATGATTGTGTCATTTATCGCCCAATTACCAACACATCAGATGTTCATGAACTTCAATCTGACCTTCATAAAATTGAAATCTGGTGTACAACGTGGTTAATGTCCCTTAACGCAAACAAAACGTCACTAGTCTCTTTCCGTCGCCGACAGTGCTACCAATCTCCAGCATACTTCATTAACAACACACAAATTTCATTCGTAACTACATACAAGTATCTAGGTGTCCATTTTTCTTCTGATTTAACATGGTCCCTTCACATAACGCACATTACTAACGAAGCAAACCGTGCTCTTGTCTGTCTGCGCCGAAACCTTCATCTAGCTCCTAACCCTGTCAAACTACTCGCTTATCAGACACTAATCAGACCAAAACTTGAATACGCCTGCACTGTTTGGGACACTCATCAGAGTAACAATACTAAAACACTTGAAACAGTGCAAAGCTGGGCAGCAAGATTCATCTTTTCAGAATATTCATATCAGTCAAGCGTAACCGAACTTAAATCTCGTGCTAACCTCGCTACTCTTTGGTCACGCCGCTGTATAGCTCGTCTGTGCCTGTTTTTCAAGTTTTATCATGGATCGCCTCGTACTCCCACCATCAAGCCAGCCCATCGTCATTCAGACCGCACCAATCACAGGAAAGCTGTTTACCCGCCAAGAGCTTACACCACTGCGCACCTTTCATCTTCTTTGTCAAGACCGCACAAGATTGGAATGGCCTTTTTCCTCACGTTGCGCACCACTCCAGTATCATCAACTTCAAAGCAGCGATCGAGCATCTACTCCTTTAACCGATTGTAATGGCCCACCCCTCATGTAAAACCCCTTCATTGGGGCCTTTGAGGTACTGTAAATAAATAAATAAATAAATAAATAAATAAATAAATAAATAAAGGTAGGAGAGGTCCTGACGTCACTAATTGTGAAGCTGCGATAAAGCCGAAAGTCGGCCATATTGACTGGGCGAATTCCCCTGTTTTGTTTATACATGAATGCGAAGCAGATGGCGCGACTCCCTCTCTGTCTCAAAAAGCACGGGGCCTGCGCGCCGCGGGCGCCGGTGCTATCAGAAACCAACGGAATGGATTTCAACCCGCTGTCCTGCCGCGATACGGTTGACGAAATCTCGGCGTATGGGTGTTGTACTCTTGCACTGCCGGCGTTTACGATAAACGCGGAAAGTTGCACGTTAAGCTTTTTTTTATTTGATCTATTCTTTGTGAAAATAAAGATGATATTTCGGACATTGCCGCGCGACGAACCAGGCACCGAAATTTGCACAGCTTCTTTCAGATCACTTTTTCCCCCTTTTGCGCTTATTTTTAGGCTTTGTGAAATTTTCGATCAGGCTGTGGGCTAGACACAACGATAAAAAGCGAGCATCTTAAGCGAAGCAGAACAGGAACTTTAATGCGCAGAAGCATGTGGTAACTGTACAGGAACATGAAAAGCAGGATTAGATTACAGTCTTAATAAGGGCCTGTGGACCGCAAATGCATCGTCCGTTGTCATAAGAAGCAACACCGCATAACTGTCACTAACCTGCAAGGCATTCATTGAATGAATTCTTGAGCACAGTCGTTATCTTCTATGATGGCTTTTCAGCATAATTTTGACGGACGCTGCAAATTTGGAGTATAAATACACGCGCTCGTTCCGTGGTTTCTAGTTCAGCCACCTGGTTACAACCCCCACCGGAAGAAAATCGCGTAGCGAGCAATGCGGCACAAAGAATAGATGCTTTCGAACACCTGCAGTACGCCACGGTTAGGTGCCAGGCCCATGAAAACGCGCACACCGCTGCTGGACCGCCTGAACGGTGCCGCACCGCACTACATCAACAATATTAAAACTCCGCCATTGTGCCCAGTGAATATGGCCACTGTGACGTAATTTCCGCCACATTTTTTACGCCCTGCACCGGCTGGCATGCCCTCTCCTACCTTTCCTTCCTCCGTGCGCAATGGCATTTTATCTCTAGGTGAGCTTAATTGTTGCTGTCTATCTTTACGGGGTTAGCACGCGAGGTTTGTTGATGTTGCTGGCGGACGGTGTGGTGCACGTGATCTGCCGACGAGATGTGTAGCCCTGCCGTGCCGTCACTTAACGTCCGTGCTTGTTTCTACTTCCGTCTACCACTTCGAGAGCTTCCAAAGACGGCACCAGATGCGTTTTCTTGTCATCATGTATCAGTGTTCAGCAAATTGGCATCAACGAAAGCATTTCGCTTATCGTCGTGTCACACGGGCAAATTTTATCGTGGTCAGGTTTGAACTGTGTTGTTTGTTCACTCATGATCACTATTATTCGCGATTTGCGTACTGTGATCTAGCTCCCGGATCGCAAATAAAATTATCTGCTACCCCAAACTCTATCTGGAATATCTTCAACCGAGTAGCAACAGTGATTGTATATCGTGATAAAAAAATGCGGCCCAGGTCGGCCCTGATCGTTATCAAAAGTGCCCCGTGCCTGTGATTGTAATGCGAGAAGTCTAGGGCACGTGAGCTATATGTAATGGAAGAAAAAAATCTGAGCATGTCCTTGGATGTGAGCTGGTAACATAAAATAATTGCAACTGTCTGTTACGCCAAACTGCTAGCGTGTGGACCTACAGTGACAAGAATATATCTTCATGGAGGAGAATTATAGTTTTGAGCATAGCAAGGCTGCTTTCGTTCGTGTAAGGACGTGTGTTTGTCAGTGGTGGGAATGCATAATGTACGCGGGATTCGACCTCCAACAGCCCACTGTTCAACTGCCCCCGCACTAATTACGCAGCGTGTTCACTTGTAAACACACGTCCCGAAGTCCAGAGCGCAAGCTTGCCTCGTTCAGATCCGCTACTTGTTTCAAGTGCATATACCCACATGCATGCAGAGAGTTCGCCAACGCGACCGACTTCAGAAATTGCGAGGCCCTTCAAATAAAGCAACAGAGCAACCATCAATCTCGATACGTTCGATGGTCGTAAAAAACCTGAACAGACGGAGAGTGACAGGAGTACACGATCATACACACCTCGCCGGCAAGACACCATCCACGCGCACACGAACTTCAAGAACAACACACGCGCTATCAAGCAAGAGGCTTTCCTTGAGATAAACAACTCCACACGTGTTCCTAAGTAGTGCACTTAGGCGATCTTTACGGAACAAGCGGGGCGAAAGCTTCCCCTGATTTAAGTTACCCACATGGATTCTGTGAGAACATAAAAACTTGTTTTCAAAAAGTGCTTATAGAATTCTTCAAGGCATGCCTAAAGTAAGTACTATGTGTATTCTGAAATAAAAGTTTACATTTTCTGGCCGAATTATTTCTGTTTTTTGCTCAAGACTAATGTAACAACTCATTTCAGATAATTTTTTTGTTTATATTCTGTCGCTATACTAGCTTCACAAACGTGTATGTAGATAGTGATTACTCCTTTCCTCCGTGTATTTTATAAAGCATTTTATTATTTTTCATAAGCGCTCTTCATGTTGGCGAGCCAACGGGACGGCTTTAAGCTCTCGCATAGTAGAGAACCTATAGTACTCCAAGTCGTTCGCCACTTTTCCTAAACACTCTTCAGTGTGAGGCCCACGTGACGGCCTAGTTGACGTAGTGCTCTCCCACAGTAGAGTACCAAGTACTCTAAATCGGTCACCAGGTTTTTTCTAAACACGCGATCACCATGTATTCTACGGCTGTATTGGACGGAATGGCTTTGTCCTATCATCCTTCAAGCTGCACGTTTTGTGCATTTATGGGCCAGCTCAAGCAGCGATGTTTAACAATTTTTTTCTGTGACTTGGACGTGTATTTTGTAATTTCGCAACTCGTATAATCTGACTATGTTACGTAAGTTGCAGTGATGGCAGCCCTAAAGATGTATCCTAAGATCTAGAGATTTTATACCTCATTTAGAGATCTGGCGTCTTTTTTGTTGATTCTATAGGGAATTTCATAAGGCTGTGGAAATGTCACATTTCACGGCCTGATTAAAGGCATTACTAATTAAGTGACCACGTGCACTCTCTTTCAACTACTAAGGCTGTGAGAATGATAATTTAGGCAATGTCTTGTTTTTTTTAATTTAAGGTAGCCTTGGTGTTCTTATGAGTTGTGTGAAGGAAATAGCAGTTTTGTAATGTGAGATTGTTATAGTCTTAATATTGCGGAAAATTGAGCTATGTAGTCGTAAGAAGAGTTGAGCACGCGCATATAATGAGCTCCCTGAGTGATTGCTGCACTGTAAAACAAAAGTAAATTTTGTCTTGTAGTGCATATAAACACATGTCAAGATTACACTGACTGCGTGCCTTCACCGAGTGAAGTCTCCATGTGAAATATCTAGTAATGTTTTGGAGCGTTAAACGGAGCGTAAACGTTACGAATATATTTGGCCAAACGTGGAGCTGATCGAAAGTGCAGAGAAAAGGCGTAGCTATATCAGCCAGGAATAATTGATGCGTGGGGTTTAACGTCCCAAAACCACCACTTGATTATAGACGCCGTATTTGAGGGCTCCGGAAATTTCGACCACCTGGGGTTCTTTAACGTGCACCCACATCCTGAGCACACGGGCTTACAGCATTTTCGCTTCCATCAAAAATGCAGCCGGAATTCGATACCGCGACCTGCGGGTCAGCAGCCGACATGGAGGAAGCTCATGTCAACCGAGTACCTTAGCCACCAGCTATACCACCGCGGCGGGGCTATCAGCCAGTAATAGAGCGCCCACTTACACACCTTTCTCTTTGTACTTACATCATCTGAAAATATTGCAGCAGGGATTGCAAATGTGGAAAATTAAGAATAGCGCCTCAGCTGTCAAGCTGCAAGTACAAGAAAGGCGCGACAAACTTGCGGTTGACCCAATGATCACATCTATTCTTCAATGCGTGTGCAAAGCGAATTCGACGTGCAAATCCGTCTTCGGTGGCAACAGGTGCCATTTGCAAGCACTTGGCCACAGAGAACACTATCTTAATATTTTTTTAAAAGCTCAATTAGTCTGAATATTGACATTAAAAATATAATCTCAGAATTTTTCTTGCAATCTAGGGATGTTTTGAGGATCAATCTAGAGATAAAATGCTTCCATGGGTTGGTCGCACGTGCTCAAAACAGGTGTTCTGTGGCTGAAAATGCTCGTGCCACCCGGGACAGCAGAGGCAGCCGCGTGCTCTATGATCTATGATAGGATCTATGATAATACTCGGGGTAGTCTTCTACTGTTTGTAGCTAGGACGGGAGTATTGCGAACCAAAACATATCGGGCCAAATACAAAGGGGTAGACACGCTATGCAGTGCGTGTGGAGAGGAGGAGGACACTGCCGAACACTTGATAATGTTCTGTAAAGGGCTTTACCCCAAAGTTCAGGATGATGACGCAGAGGTTTTTAAAGCACTGGGGTATGGTGGGTAGAAGGAGAGGTGTCAGCATCGTCCCGGTCGCGCCTTGAAAGGAGGCGTGCTGGTATAAGTGGGCGCTCTATTACTGGCTGATAGCACCACCGCGGTGGTCTAGCTGGTGGCTAAGGTACTCGGCTGACATGAGCTTCCTCCATGTCGGCTGCTGACCCGCAGGTCGCGGTATCGGATTCCGGCGGCATTTTTGATGGAAGCGAAAAAGCTGTAAGCCCGTGTGCTCAGGATGTGGGTGCACGTTAAAGAACCCCAGGTGGTCGAAATTTCCGGAGCCCTCAAATACGGCGTCTATAATCACATGGTAGTTTTGGGACGTTAAACCCCACGCATCAATTATTCCTGGCTGATATAGCTACGCCTTTTCTCTGCACTTTCGATCAGCTCCACGTTTGGCCAAATATATTCGTAACGTTTACGCTCCGTTTAACGCTCCAAAACATTACTAGATATTTCACATGGAGACTTCGGTCGGTGAAGGCACGCAGTCAGTGTAGTCTTGACATGTGTTTATGTTCACTACAAGACAAAATTTACTTTTGTTTCACAGTGCAGCAATCACTCAGGGAGCTCATTATATGCGCGTGCTCAACTCTTACGACTACATAGCTCAATTTTCCGCAATATTAGGACTATAACAATCTCACATTACAAAACTGCTATTCCCTTCACACAACTCAAAAGAACACCAAGGCTATCTTAAATTAAAAAAAAACAAGACATTGCCTAAATTATCATTCTCACAGCCTTTGTAGTTGAAAGAGAGTGCACGTGGTCACATAATTAGTAATGCTTTTAATCAGGCCGTGAAATGTGACATTTCCACAGCCTTATGAAATTCCCTATAGAATCAACAAAAAAGACGCCAGATCTGTAAATGAGGTATAAAATCTCTAGATCTTAGGATAAATCTCTAGGGCTGGCATCACTACAACTTACGGAACATAGTCAGATTATACGAGTTGCGAAACTACAAAATACACGTCCAAGTGAAACAAAAAAATCGTTAAACATCGCTACTTGAGCTGGCCCATAAATACACAAAACGTGCAGCTTGAAGGATGATAGGACAAAGCCATTCCGTCCAATACAGCCGTAGAATACATGGTGATCGCGTGTTTAGAAAAAACCTGGTGACCGATTTAGAGTACTTGGTACTCTACTGTGGGAGAGCACTACGTCAACTAGGCCGTCACGTGGGCCTCACACTGAAGAGTGTTTAGGAAAAGTGGCGAACGACTTGGAGTACTATAGGTTCTCTACTATGCGAGAGCTTAAAGCCGTCCCGTTGGCTCGCCAACATGAAGAGCGCTTATGAAAAATAATAAAATGCTTTATAAAATACACGGAGGAAAGGAGTAATCACTATCTACATACACGTTTGTGAAGCTAGTATAGCGACAGAATATAAACAAAAAAATTATCTGAAATGAGTTGTTACATCAGTCTTGAGCAAAAAACAGAAATAATTCGGCCAGAAAATGTAAACTTTTATTTCAGAATACAGATAATACTTACTTTAGGCATGCCTTGAAGAATTCTATAAGCACTTTTTGAAAACAAGTTTTTTATGTTCTCACAGAATCCATGTGGGTAACTTAAATCAGGGGAAGCTATCGCCCCGCTTGTTCCGTAAAGATCGCCTAAGTGCACTACTTAGGAACACGTGTGGAGTTGTTTATCTCAAGGAAAGCCTCTTGCTTGATAGCGCGTGTGTTGTTCTTGAAGTTCGTGTGCGCGTGGATGGTGTCTTGCCGGCGAAGTGTGTATGATCGTGTACTCCTGTCACTCTCCGTCTGTTCAGGTTTTTTACGACCATCGAACGTATCGAGATTGATGGTTGCTCTGTTGCTTTATTTGAAGGGCCTCGCAATTTCTGAAGTCGGTCGCGTTGGCGAACTCTCTGCATGCATGTGGGTATATGCACTTGAAACAAGTAGCGGATCTGAACGAGGCAAGCTTGCGCTCTGGACTTCGGGACGTGTGTTTACAAGTGAACACGCTGCGTAATTAGTGCGGGGGCAGTTGAACAGTGGGCTGTTGGAGGTCGAATCCCGCGTACATTATGCATTCCCACCACTGACAAACACACGTCCTTACACGAACGAAAGCAGCCTTGCTATGCTCAAAACTATAATTCTCCTCCATGAAGATATATTCTTGTCACTGTAGGTCCACACGCTAGCAGTTTGGCGTAACAGACAGTTGCAATTATTTTATGTTACCAGCTCACATCCAAGGACGTGCTCAGTTTTTTTTCTTCCATTACATATAGCTCACGTGCCCTAGACTTCTCGCATTACAATCACAGGCACGGGGCACTTTTGATAACGATCAGGGCCGACCTGGGCCGCATTTTTTTATCACGATATACAATCACTGTTGCTACTCGGTTGAAGATATTCCAGGTAGAGTTTGGGGTAGCAGATAATTTTATTTGCGATCCGGGAGCTAGATCACAGTACGCAGATCGCGAATAATAGTGATCATGAATGAACAAACAACACAGTTCAAACCTGACCGCGATAAAATTTGCCCGTGTGACACGACGATAAGCGAAATGCTTTCGTTGATGCCAATTTGCTGAACACTGATACATGATGACAAGAAAACGCATCTGGTGCCGTCTTTGGAAGCTCTCGAAGCGGTAGACGGAAGTAAAAACAAGCACGGACGTTAAGTGACGGCACGGCAGGGCTACACATCTCGTCGGCAGATCACGTGCACCACACCGTCCGCCAGCAACATCAACAAACCTCGCGTGCTAACCCCGTAAAGATAGACAGCAACAATTAAGCTCACCTAGAGATAAAATGCCATTGCGCACGGAGGAAGGAAAGGTAGGAGAGGGCATGCCAGCCGGTGCAGGGCGTAAAAAATGTGGCGGAAATTACGTCACAGTGGCCATATTCACTGGGCACAATGGCGGCGTTTTGGTATTGTTGATGTAGTGCGGTGCGGCATCGTTTAGGCGGTCCAGCAGCGGTGTGCGCGTTTTCATGGGCCTGGCACCTAACCGTGGCGTACTGCAGGTGTTCGACAGCATCCATCCTTTGTGCCGCATTGTTAGCTACGCGATTTTCACAATGGCGGCGTTTTGTTATTGTTTATGTAGTGCGGTGTGGCATCGTTGAGGCGGTCCAGCAGCGGTGTGCGCGTTTTCATGGGCCTGGCACCTAACCGTGGCGTACTGCAGGTGTTCGACAGCATCCATCCTTTGTGCCGCATTGTTAGCTACGCGATTTTCACAATGGCGGCGTTTTGTTATTGTTGATGTAGTGTGATGCGGCATCGTTTAGGCGGTCCAGCAGCAGTGTGCGCGTTTTCATGGGCCTGGCACCTAACCGTGGCGTACTGCAGGTGTTCGACAGCATCCATTCTTTGTGCCGCATTGTTAGCTACGCGATTTTCCTCCGGTGGGGGTTGTAACCAGGTGGCTGAACTAGAAACCACGGAACGAGCGCGTGTATACGTACTCCAAATTTGCAGCGTCCGTTAAAATTATGCTGAAAAGCCATCATATAAGATAACGACTGTGCTCAAGAATTCGTTCATTGAATGCCTTGCAGGTTAGTGACAGTTATGCGGTGTTGCTTCTTATGATAACGGACGATGCATTTGCGGTCCACAGGCCCTTATTAAGACTGTAATCTAATCCTGCTTTTCATGTTCCTGTACAGTTACCACATGCTTCTGCGCATTAAGGTTCCTGTTCTGCTTCGCTTAAGATGCTCGCTTTTTATCGTTGTGTCTAGCCCACAGCCTGATCGAAAATTTCATAAAGCCTAAAAAGAAGCGCAAAAGGGGGGAAAAGTGGTCTGAAAGAAGCTGTGCAAATTTCGGTGCCTGGTTCGTCGCGCGGCAATGTCCGAAATATCATCTTTATTTTCACAAAGAATAGATCAAATAAAAAAAAGCTTAACGTGCAACTTGCCGCGTTTACCGTAAACGCCGGCAGTGCAAGAGTACATACGCAGAGATTTCGTCAACCGTATCGCGGCAGGACAGCGGGTTTAAATCCATTCCGTTGGTTTCGGATAGCACCGGCGCACGCGGCGCGCAGGCCACGTGCTTTTTGAGACAGAGAGGGAGTCGCGCCTTCTGCTTCGCATTTATATGTAAACAAGAGAGGAGAATTTGCCAAGTCCGTAGGGCCGACTTCCGGCTTCATCGTGGCTTCACGAGTGATGTCAGGGCCTCTCGCAACTTTCCTTCCTCCGTGACATTAACAATAACAAAACGCCGCCATTGTGCCCAGTGAATATAGCCGCTGCGACGTAATTTCCGCCACTTTTTTACGCCCTCCGCCGGCTGCGCATGCCCCCTCCTACCTTTCCTTCCTTCGTGATATATATGCTCTCTAGCCCCTCGGCTCGGAAGGTCGTGCAAGGTCGAGTAGGTCGGTTGGTGCAGGCACAGCACGCAACGCGAGATAAGTTTTTTTTATTTGTTTGTGTTTCTGGACATCATTATGATTGTTTCTCTCCTAATTAATACCTTGCATTGTGGGTACTGTGGGTGTGGGACACGGGTAACGTTGCAGTGACGTTGACCACGTGAACGGGGTAGGCGGCTGTTTTGAAGAAGTTCGGTGCACCCGGTTATTTGTTAAACAGCTATAACCGAACACTAAATGGACCTAGTGAGAGGCTACATGCGAAATTGAAGACGTGTGTGTGTGCGGTGTAGGCGGCAGCTTCAACCAGTTGTTGAAGTAGAAGAGTTAGTGGAGGCGGCTGGATAGCGGGATTATGGTTGAACTTAGGGCTGTCGGGCGCTCTGTCCGATGGTCGGGCGGGTGATGGCTAAGGAAGCTAGTAAAACCACGGGCGAGAGTGAGTGCGAAGAATGCAAGCGCTGGTGCTACTTGGACGAGACAGGATTCACGAGTTTGGCCGACAGGCAGAAGGTGATCTTCGTGTGCAGGCTGTGCGAGGCACTGAAGGCAGCCGTGCAGCGCATGGAGGCTAGCATCGAGGGGCTTCAGGGGCAGCTTAGGGCGGAACCAGAGCAGAGGATAGAACTCCAATAACAGCTCGGAGCTTCGCGTGAGTGGGAGGAGGCTACCGCCAGCCTATTAGAGCGAAAGAAGGGCGACCTTCGAAAAAAACGGGAAGGGCGGACCTAGCTGGAGCAGCGCATGCTCCGCTGCGGTGGTCTAGTGGCTAAGGTACTCGGCTACTGACCCGCAGGTCACGGGTTCGAATCCCGGCTGTGGCGGCTGCATTTCCGATGGAGGCGGAAATATTGTAGGCCCGTGTGCCCAGATTTGGGTGCACGTTAAAGAACCCCAGGTGGTCGAAATTTCCGTAGCCCTCCACTACGGCGTCTCTCATAATCATATGGTGGTTTTGGGACGTTAAACCCCACATATCAATCATCAAATTAGCTGGAGCAGCGGGTAAAGGAGCTAATGGCGCTTTGCCCCGACCCCGTGTGGTGTGAGATTGCAGGCGTGGGTAGCGGAGAAGCCGACAAGCGGGAAGGATTAGGCAATAAGGGAGGTCAGGGGGCTGCACTGTCTCGCCACAGCATGGAGGCTCCGAGAACATTCAGCTCGGTGGCGCAGCAGTCTTCAAGCAGGGCAGGAACACAGAACAGACGGCAGAGCGAGAAACAGGTAAAGTATACAGGGGCGCTACCAAAAACAGGAAGCCAGCGATTGGAGCGTAGAAGGGTCCTAGTGGTGGGGGACTCTAACGTGGCTAAAGCACGACAGTGAATGAAGAAGGGAGAATAGGGGTGGAGGTTCGGTCAGGGAATAGCATGGTGGATGCACTGGCCAGAGCTCAGAAGGTTGTAGAGGACAGCATGAAGGGCAAAAATCTCTTCATTATTCATGCTGGTCTCAATGATGTGTTGAAGGGCAAAGATCAGAACCTTCAGAGACAGTTAGAAGATAAGCTGCGTAAGCTCCGAGACGCCTCTGGGAGTGTGCATGTGACCATATGCACATTCCCAGAGGTCTGGGGACAGTCTCGTGGGATTGAAAGGAGGGTAGTGGAGGCCAACTGTTTGATCAAGTGCATGGGCCGGAAACTTGGATACAGCGTAGTGGAGGTGAACCAAGACGTGTACGAGCCCGGCGCTCGCCCCTTTGCACAGGATGGCATTCATTACCAGGTGCGATGGGCAGGAGTGTTGGTAATAGGAGGGGTCGTCAAGCCACAGCTTTTTTAGGCGGACCCAGAGCCCTGAGGCCGTCGGTGACTACACGTGTAGTCACAGACAGTTCTGAAGGGGCACAAATATTCAAGCCACACGAGGTCCGTGGGAGAAGAAATCGACGTAACCGCAAGGGCTGAGTTAAGTCACACATAGGCTTATTAACGTGCAGGGTGGCAGGAATAGGTTGAAGTGGGAAGAAATAGAAGAGCAGTTAAGGCAAGAGCAGCTGATGGTTTATAGGGTTGTGGAGACACATCTTCGGGACATGAAGCAACCACCTTGATTCCGCACTACGTATGGGAATATTGCAATAGTACAGAAGGCCGCAAAAGAGGGGGGGGGGGAATTGGCGCATTTATACATAAAAGTATGTGTTGGCAAAAAGTGAAAAAAGGAACTACGGAACATTTATAGTTAAGAGGGAAAGCAGCTGGGTAGATGACACTACTTGGTGTACTTGTGGACGGGAGCAAAGGCCAGAGAGCAAAACCAGGCAATGGTGGAGTGTATATCAAAAGACATTGATTAATTAGGACGAGAGTGCGAGATAAGTATATTAGAAAATATGAACGCGCACATAGAAGATATGAATGGGTATACCGACCCAACAGGCAAAATGATCATGGATATGTGTGAAAGACATGATTTGATCATTTGCAACAGTACTGAGATGTGTGAAGCTCAAATCACATGGGAGGTAAGAATGCTGCAATTGACAATAGATTCTGCACTGATGTCACATATCATGTATGATAGGCTCTGGGGAATGCACATAGACGAATGTGGCTCCAGAAGTCTGGGTAGTGACCAAAAACGCATCAAGCTAAGTTTTCAAAGAGCAGTGAAAGTGGGAAGGACACAAGAGGAGTAACTACATGAAAATTTTTATTTAGAAAGGCAAATAGAAATAGCCACTAAACAAATTGAAAAAGTAATCACTGAGGATAATAAAACAGTGTGGATATACACGAATCAAACTAGACTGTTTGAGCTAGAGCTTGCTAAGGCACGTGACAAGTCACCCCGAAAAAGAAGACACAAACCCAAAAATTGGTCTGAACAGCAAACTGTTGTTGAGAGTACGGAGTTTGTACATTGTGATTTCACGCATGTAACATTGCTGCAGTGAAGGGAACCAAACTGCTCGAGACTACAGCAGCAGAGGTCTATAAATCTCTCGAGAGTTTCCTCCCACAGTTTCAACCAATGGGTTCAATAGTGGTAAAACATGACATTTATTCCACTTGTTCTTTACAACTCTATCATAAACAGGATAATAACACAGTGTAGGTATACACGAATCAAATTAGACTGTTTGAGCTAGAGCTTGCTAAGGCAGGTGACAAGTCACCCCGGAAAAGAAGACACAAACCCAAAAGTTGGTGGGATGAGAAAGTTAAGAGAGCCATAGCAAAACGTCACGAAGCCTCTAGGGAACACAGACATGCTAAGCAGCGAGGTGAACCGACAGATGATGTTGAAAGAAAATGGGAAATCTTTCTAAGCTGTAGAAGGGATGCATCCCTTCTGATCAATGAAAAGGTTAGAAGAAAGGGGGCTCAGTGGCTGGCGGAAGTACATATAAAGGATAGAAAGGCCGCTGCGAAATTTTGGAACTATATAAACTCCCTAAGAAATGAGACAAGCCTAGAGCAGAGGTCTATACCTGCAGCTCAAGGTGCGAGGCTCGACGGGAACGAAGCGTTTGAATATACAATAACAAAGGTGACAGAAAAATATCGCCAAAGTGACTTATCCACTACATTAGACAGGTATGAATAAAGTAGCGCAATGGCTCCATTTTCATGACGAGAGTGGGAGAGGGCTGAGAAGAGGGTTCCCAGTAGTACACCAACAGGCCCAGATGGCATTCCAATTATGCTGATAAAGACATTGGGTCCGAAGTCTAAGCAGACTTTGAGAAAGGCAGTGAGAAAAACAATAATTGATGGTGAAGTCCCCGATGGTTGGAAACTTAGCAGAATGAGCATGATTTTTAAAGTAAAAGGGGACAAAGCTGACATAATCAACTACCGTCCTATAACAGTGACAACAGTGGTCTACAGGCTGGCGATGCGGATTATAAGGGAAAGAGTGCATGCATGGAAACAAGGATAAGGAGGTGCTGGGGGAACTGAAGAATACGTTTTGGAAACACAGGAGGTTGGAAGACAATCTGTTCTCACTGTCGCAGTGCATCAAAATAGCAGAAAAGGAACACAGGCCCCTGTGCCTAGCATTTTTGAATATCAAGGCAGCGTATGATAGCGTGGTTCAAGAGGGCTTGAGGTGAATACTGGGCACACTAGGTGTGGAAGATGGAGTCACTAATCTTTTAAAGGAAATATATAAAAGTAACAACGTAGGTATAAAGTGGAAAAAACAGGTATCCAAACCCAGAGAGGTAAAACAGGGGCTTAGGCAGGGGTGTCCGCTGTCACCCTTGTTATTAATGATATAACTACAAGGATTACAGGCCAAATTAGAGGGAAGTGGACTCTGCTTCAACCTTTATTTCGTCAAACAAGGAAAACTCACTGAGCAGGCACTACCAGCATTGATGTAAGCAGATGTTATAGTGCTAATGGCCGAACAAAGGAAGATTTGCAGAGATTGATGGACATCTGTGGTAATGAAGGAGATAGGTTATATTTCAGAATCAGTAAAGAAAAATCAGTATTCATGACTTTTATTGATAATGAAGGTAGTTACCTTAAGATACAAGAGGTCACACCAGAGATAACAAAAAATACAAATATATGGGCATATGGATAATGAATGGGAACGAGTACCTAAGGGAACACGAAATATACGTAACAACTAAAGGTAACAGGAATGCAGCAGTGATGACACATAGGGCACTGTGGAATTACAATAGGTATGATGTTGTGAGAGGAATATGGAAAGCAGTCACGGTTCCTGGTCTGACGTTCGCCAATGCGGTCTTGTGCATAAGATCAGAAGTTCAAGCAAGATTAGAAATTGAGCAACGTGGAATAGGTAGGCTTGCTTTAGGAGCTACCGGGAATACACAAAATCAGGGAGTACAAGGTGATATGGATGGACATCATTGAGGGCAGGGAAGCTAGCAAAAAGATAAAATTTGAGAAGCTATTGAAAAAAATGGGGGAGGAGCGTGCGGCCAGGAAGGTTTTCAGCTACTTGTACATGAAGAATGTCAATACAAAATGGACGAAGCGAACCAGAAAATTGACGGGAAATACTTAGAAAACAGCAAGAAGCCAAACCAAAAAGAACTATCGATTAAGAAGAAGGTGAAGTAAACGGAGACCGATATGTGAAGAATTGGCATGATTGAAAAGTCCGCACTAGAGATCTATTGAACTTTTAAGCAGAAAATTGCCACGGAAAGGATCTATGATAATACTCGAGGTATTTCTCTACTGTTTCGGGCCAGAACGGGAGTATTGCGGACCAAGACATATCGAGCAACTACGAAGGGGTAAAGACGGTATGCAGTGCGTGTGGAGAGGAGGAGGTAACTGCCGAACACTTGATAATGTTCTGTAAAGGACTTCACCTTATAGTGCAGCGTGATGGCGCAGAGTTTTTCAAAGCACTGTGACTCAGGGACAGGGAGGGCAAAATAGACTTTAAGCGGGTAGAGTTAGCTAGAAGAAGATTATCTGATTGGTGGTTTTAAAGTCAAGGCACGAGTGAAAATTAAACTCTTCACTGCAAAGTACCAGTACTCAACTTAACTATTTAAAGGAAAAAAAGGATGAATCTCTTCTTTAGTTCACTAAGCATTACTGCTAGGTGGCGTCAGCCGCTGCCCGATTTAAAGGGTACAGCCTTATCAATCCATCCATCCATCCATGCGCGGCATTGTATATAATATAAAAAGTTCCTGCTTGTCGATCGGCTGCTGCGTATTTCTTGTCGGCCGGCGCTTCAGCGCCGCGCCCTGTGTTCTCCGGACGACGCGTCCGCCGCACGCTTCTACGTTTTGGTGACGAGGATCTTCAATCCACGTGCATAAGACGTCAAGATGGGCATCCAGCCTTCTTTCTCGTGCTGTGGACTCAGCACTCATGCAAGCTGTTCCACCACTACTGTATGTCCTGCATACATTCCTACTTTTCGACACTTTTCGTGCCAGTCACGAGGCCTACCGACGTGTGCGTCTCTCCTGAACTGCCTTCTTGGTTTCTTTGGCAAGCATGAACGCTGCTATCCCTCCACCTCCGTTCCTTTCGTGCCCCGGTGTACCACCTATTCCACGGAGGAAGTGGCGTCCTGTGTTACAGGTTTACATCGACGCCATTGCAGGCACGCCATGCCGGAGCACAAGAAGGCGCTGCTCCTGAAAGCCTTGGGCGTCGAGGGACTCAAACTTACCGGCGTGCCGCCGAAGAGTAGCAGCAGTCGGAAGCCGACAGGCCAACTCAGGAGATGACGCCGGATGTGTTTGACGCAGCCCTTGCGCTGCTGAATGAGCTATTTGAGCCTCAGCCGGACGTGGCGTGAGTCGCGCCCACTTCAAAACCCTGCGGCAGGGCCCAGACCAGTCGTCGGTAGACTCTATTCAGGAAGTACGCCGAGTAGCTGAGCTTTGCGAATTCAGCGCGGCGAACGATATCCTCGCCTTCGACTAGATTGTATCTGGCATCGCGTCGCCGCACCTACAAAAAACTTTTCCTACAAAGGATTTCCTACAAAGGATTTCAAAGAATCCTACAAAGGATTTCACGCCACAGAAGGTGCTCGACGTAGCGAGAGAGGAGCAGCGCGTCGACCACGTATTGCTACAGTTATCTGGACTAGAAGTTGACGCAGCGTCGTCGCGTTCGATTCAAGATGGCGGTTCAGCTCGCCGAGAGATTCAATATGCAAGGCTAAATGGCGGCTATCCTCCCCAAGCTTCGCTGCAAGATGGCACCGCTGAGACTTCTTCTTTGTGCACCTCCTCGCCCTCCGCTGCTGCACACAACTCCTCTTTAGCTTCTCCAACTGCTCGCGTGGGTGCCTGTTACCACTGCGGATCGACGCGGCATTGGGCCAACTCTGCCGCTTCCCTGACAGGAGCCGGACGTGTTCGCGGTGCGGACGTCGTGGACACTTCGCGCGGGTCTGCCGCACTACAACGGAGTCTACCAGTCATTACGGCATATTGACGGTGACCAATACAGTTACCGTACTTCAAGTGGACGAAACAGTTACCACTATTGGACTTCATCTTACCGTACTGATCAATGGATTCACTTTCAACATGCTCATCGACTCTGGGACAGCTGTGTCATTACTCAACTTTAAAAAATATAAGATTGTAAAGGGGGTTTATTGAAGGAACTGAGCAAGCGGGTGGTAGCTCGAAAGGAACGCAGGCGGATCCAGATGACGGTGCTCGGTCGTCGATATCGTGCCTTTTTCTTGTGTTGATGATAATTGAGCTGATGGTATCATCATCATCATAATCATCAGCCTGACTACGTCCACTGCAGGACAAAGGCCTCTCCCATGTTCCACCAGTCAACCCGGTCCTGTGCTTGCTGCTGCCAATTTGTACCTGCAAACTTCTTAATCTCATCTGCCCACCTAACCTTCTGTCTCCCCCTAACCCGCTTGCTTTGTTTGGGAACCCAGTTAGTCACCCTTAATGACCAGCGGTTATCCTGTCTACGCGCTACATGCCCAGCCCATGTCCATTTCTTCTTCTTGATTTCAGCTATGATATCCTTAACCCCCGTTTGTTCCCTAATCCACTCGGCTCTCTTCTTGCCTCTTAAGGTTACACCTACCATTTTTCTTTCCATTGCTCGCTGCGTCGTCCTCAATTTAAGCTGAACCCTCTTTGTAAGTCTCTAGGTTTCTGCTCTGTAGCTAAGTACCGGCAAGATACAGCTGTTATATACCTTCCTCTTAAGGGATAGTGGCAATCTACCTGTCATATTTTGAGAGTGCTTACCAAATGTGCTCCACCCCATTTTTATTCTTCTAGTTACTTCAATCTCGTGGTTCGGCTCCGCGGTTATTACATGCCCTAAGTAGGCATAGTCTTCTACAACTTGAAGTGCACTAGTACCTATCTCGAAGCGCTGCTCTTTTTGGAGGTTGTTGTACATTACTTTTGTTTTCTGCAGATTAATTAACGGTATCAACGTCTTCCTGTCGTGACCGTCATGATGGTATCATAGCTTCCTTATTCACTACAATTACCCCCGGTGAAAAAGTTGAAGCCATCCTGGCGATCTAACACGTGGGGACAAGCGGGCCGAAGTAGGGCTTGAGACGGTTTACGTGAACAATATCACGTCCACGCCGACGACGGTCGCACGGTGGCGTGAGGGGTTTAATGGCGTAGTTCACGGGTGAGGTATGCTCGATGAGGCGGTAGGGACCATGCTAATTAGAGAGTAGCTTGGGTGATACACCAGAGGCGCAGGGCGGTACATGCAGCCATACAAGTGCTCCAGGAACGAACGTTGGGGCAGAACGATGGTCGTCGTCACGGGTCTGCTTCTGGCGCTGTTGGTCGGCTGGAGTAAGCCGCTTGGCTAGCTTGCGGCACTCGTCTGCGTAACGAGCGGCTTCCGAGACAGGCGTGCATTCGGAGGGATCTGGCGAGTATGGTAGTAAAGTGTCGATGGTGTGCGATGGTTGGCGACCACTCAGGAGAAAAAATGGGGAAAACCCGATAATGACTTGCGTAGTGGTTTTATACGCGTATGTCACAAATTGAAGAAAATGGTCCCAGTTTGTTTGATCAGAAGCGACATGCGTCGCGAGCATGTCCCCCAGAGTACGAATAAATCACTCAGTCAAACCGTTTGTCTGTGAGTGGTAGGCTGTACGCTTCCGGTGTACAATATGGCACTGTTGAAGAAGTACTTGGATTACATCGGAAAGGAAAACACGCCCTCGGTCACTGAGGAGTTCGCGAGGAGGACCATGACGAAGCACAAAACGAATGAGTGTGAAAGTTGCGATGTCTTGTGGTGCAGCTGTGGGGAGAGCAGCAGTTTCAGCGTCCCGTGTAAGATGATCCACTGTCTTGATAGCCCATCGGTTGTTTGCTGTTGTCAATGGTAGTGGTCCGTAGAGGTCGATTCCTACACAGTGGAATGGGCGATTTGGGCAAGGAAGGGGCTGCAATGAACCTGTTGCAGGATGTGGCGGGTTTTTTCCTCCGCTGACATTCGTGGCAACCGTGAATGAACTGGCGGATGAAGGTAAACATTCCACGCCAGTAATACCTTTTTCGTAAACGCTAGTAGGTCTTGAAAACACCGGCGTGAGCACATTGTGGGTCGGAATGAAACGACGCCCAGATAGTAGAGCGCAGCGTTCGAGGAATGAATACAGGTTTTCCCGCTCAATTTAATCCAAGCGCCAGCCAAATTATTCTAGGCACCAGTCAATTTAATCCAGCCGCCTATCAAATTAATCCAGGTGCCATTCATTTTAATCGAAGTGCCACTGAAATTAATCCTACCGCCAGCCGATTTAATCCAGACGCCAGCGAATTTAATCCTGATGACTTTGTGACTTCAAAACGACCCAAAATTTTCGGGAATGTGAGGAATGAATGAATAGCTTTGGAGTGAATGTAAGAGGGAAAAACCATGAATGAGTCACTAGTGACACAATGTGACTCGCGCGACTTCATCACGCCTATCACCCGCCTAAGCACTATTCACATCTTCGACATGCATATCAAAAGAAACGACATCCACACAGTAATAACTTGATACCTATTAACCAGGCTAATGATCTCATCACGAGTGACTCAGGTGACGTCTTCACGCATACCACCCACGCACGCACTGTCTTAACATTCCGTCATGCATATCAAATGAAACGTCTTTGAAAGGGCAGGAGCTTGATACCTAAAACTCGGCCAAGCCACCGGATCACCAGTGACTCAGGAAACGTCATCACCCATATCACCCGCGCACGTAATTTACTAGCCTGCCGACATGCATACCAAACGAAACGTGTTAGAGAGAGCAATAACGTGTTACCTACGACTCGGCCAATTGACTTGATCACTAGTGACTACGGTGACGTCATCACGTCTATCACCCACGCACGCAATGCCTAACCTGCCTTCATGTATACCAAACGAAACGTCTTTAAGAGGGTAACAACTTGAACGCTGTCAATCAGCCTAGTGACGTGATCACTAGTGACTCGTGTGATGTCATCGCGCCTGACACTCCCGCACCCAGTGTCTAACCTGACTTCATATATATCAAACGAAACGTCTTTGAGAGAGTAATAACTTGAACGCTGTCACTAGGCTAAGTGACATCATCACTAGTGACTCACGTGACGTCATCACGCCTACGACTCACGCACGCGGCGTCCAAACCTGTCTTCATGCATATCAAACGAAAAGTCTTTGAGAGAGTAATAACTTGAACGCTGTCACTAGGCCTAGTGACGTCATCACTAGTGACTAGCACGACGTCATCTCGCCTGACACTCACGCAAGTACTCTCTAATGTGTCTTCATGCCTATAAAAAACGTCTTTGAGAGGGTAATAACTCGAACGCTATCACTCGGCCTAGTGACGTCATCATCAGTGGCTAACATGACGTGATCTCGCCTATTACACACGCACTCGGTGTCCAAACCTGTCTTCATGCATATTGAACGAAACGACTTTGAGAGGGTAATAACTTGAACGCTGTCACTAGGCCTAGTGACGCCATCACTAGTGACTCACGTGACGTCATCACGCCTATCACACATGCATGCGGTGTCCTAACCTGCCTTCATGCATATCAAACGAAACGTCTTTGAGAGAGTAATAACTTTAATGTTGTCACTAGGCCTAGTGGCGTGATCACTAGTGACTCACGTGACGTCATCTCGCCTGACACCCTCGCATGCACTCTGTAACCTGCCTTCATGTATATAAAACAAAACATCTTTGAGAGAGTTATAACTTGAACGCTTCACTAGGCCTAGTGATGTCATCACTAGTGACTCGCGTGACGTCATCTCGCCTAGAACCACGCAAGCACTCCCTAATGTTTCTTCATGCATATGAAACAAAACGTTTTTGAGAGGCTATTAACTTGAACGCTCTCACTAGGCCTAGCGACGTGATTACTAGTAACGCATGTGACGTCATCACGCCTATCACACACGCACGCGCTGTCCTAACCTACGTCATGCATACCAAGCGAAACTTCATTGAGAAAACAATAACATGAAGGCTGTTGCAGGCAGCGTCTGCTAGTAAAAAACTGACTGCCCGAACTGCACAGCCGTTCACCGGCTAACCAGTATTTGCAGGCACCAGATCGCGCGTTTCAAATTCAGTCAAAGGCGTCTTTACATGGCTCTCGTTTGACTTGACGCTTTTCTTGACTCGAGTAGATGCGACGGAAGCAACAGTCCCTTCAAGCAGCAGTGGGGTACAACCAAACATCAGCGTCCCACCACTCATTGAGGGCAACGCTTCTCCTTCATTCAATAAGTAGGAATAATAAAGGCGAAATGACAATTAAGCATTTTCTAAGCCATACTCAATACGCGAAATTCAACGAATACCATGACCACTCTGCGACGCATTTACTCCAGCTCGTCGTATGGGATGATGTAGGTGGCTTTTTTGTTGTTACTTGTGTTTCGAAGTATTGAAAATGCGGGCAGCCAGGCCGCACTACTGTGAACGGACAGGCGTTCTACACCAAACAGACACGCTTATTCTAAGCACACTAACCTGTAAGAAACGGCGTGGCGTAGAAGGTAAAAAGAAAAACACGAGTCAGGCACAGCCTTCATTATATATATATATATATATATATATATATATATATATATATATATATATATATATAAATTAAGCATTTGCGTTGGTTTTCAGTGATTTACTCTCATGCAGACGACGGGCAGACGTTCCAGAATGCAGATGACAATCCCACAAAATAATGAATTGAAGAATTGAAGATACGTTTTAATTCGTGCTAGAATACCCTAATGCTGGTTATTTATGATTCGAAGCAATTGCTTGAAGTAATACTGAAGCAGATGACAGTGTGTCGCATCTGTTTTCGGCGAGTCTGTTTCACGCAGACGACGGGACGACATGGTGCGACGCGAGCGACAAGTCGGCGTAGTTTCAAGTTTCTGCCCGTGTCATCGTTAGGTGAGCGCTTTTGCAGGCCTGGGAATAAGTGAAAGTTTGCGCTTCGACTACTGGTGCTATCAAAGACCAAGACTCTCGGCGCCCCGGAAGGCCACGGAAGGCACCTGATGAATCGAAGAAAAAGTACGCTCGCGTTTCCCCTGTAGATTGTTGCCGGATAATAAATGTTCACAGGCGCGGAGGTGATTTAAAAGTGCTCTCCAAAACACTAAAAATCAATTTAGAGACCGTGCGTTCTATGGCCGCTAGTGACCGTGACACAGCTAAAACACGTGGTGGTTCGTCGAGGAAATTTGGACCGGACGTGGTGGACGCCCTGCAACGAATCGTACAGAAAAATTTATCCTTCACGCTGGAACAAATAAAGAGGGCTCTCAAGGATGAGCTGCCTAACGTTGAAGTGAGCACGTCGAAGATTGATCAGCTTGTCGATGGCCATGGTTATTCGGTGAAGCTGCTGACACCAAGCCCAGTAGATAGAAATCTCGCCGACGTGAAACAGCTGCGCTGCCGATATGCCCAGTGGCTTCAGAGCGAGGGAACTACGCTAACACGATACTTCATCGACGAAACCAACTTGAACGTATGGTGCTCGCACAGTTTCGGTAGGGCGAAACGATGTGCTCCAGCATGTCGTTTGTCAACTAGTGCGAAGGGGGCGAATGTAAATATTATAGCCTGCATGTCAGCGAATGGCCTTCTCCATTGGACGATTGTGGACAAGGTCCACTGGGCTGTCTTCAACGACTTTCTCGCAGAAGTGTCGAGTAAAGTTTCACAGCAGGAACCAGGAATACAGGCAGAGTTCCTGTTTGACAACGCACCAGCGCACCACCGCGCCAAACAGGCTGTCTTCGCGACAAGCGACCACACAGTCAAGTGGCTACCGCCATACAGCCCACTCTTCAATCCGATTGAGGAGCTTTTGTCAAAGTTCAAGGCAGGTGTAAAGGGCTTCCTAAGCGAGCGGAGGGATGATCTCCTCACGACACCGGGAGCGATCTCCAAGAAAGAACATCGCCGTGCTCTGCTGGTTGAGGCCGCGGGGCGCTCTATGCAGCACATCCAGCGTGTGGACTGTGTCGCTTATGATAGGCACAATTACACTTTTGTACAAGCTGCCCTCGACTGCCTTGATATCTAGAACACTGCTCAGCAGCACAACTATAGGTGCGTGTTTATGAAAACTGGTTTGCCTGTATAATAATAAATTTTGTTTTTCATGGACTTGCCCCGGTTCTCTTTCATCACCCCTTTCATAACCGCTTTCACCCCTTTCATGAAAACTGCTTTGCCTGTATAATAATAAATTTTGTTTTTCATAGACTTGCCCCAGTTCTCTTTCATCACCCCTTTCATAACCGATTTAACAAGCTGGACGTTATTAGAACAAGAATTTTTTCTTGAGGAGTGGTGGATGTTTTAACCGGGCATCATCTTTGCTTCGGCATTGCCAAAGCATGTCAGGTATGTCGTAACTATAGAGGACGGCTCTATAGGCACTAAAGAACCGGGATTTCGTCACCAAAAATAGGTGGCCAAAGCACTGTTTTAGGCTCCCAAAATTGTTAATATAGGCGCAATAAACATTGACAAAACTCAAATTTTCCAATAAACAGGTGCGGGATCTGTCTCTACAACATGAGAGCAAGAAAAAATGCTCTAGTTTATAATAGTACAAACGTGTAATGGTTTAGCATAAACATGCGTTTTTCCGCGGGGTTCGCAGAATACGGTCTCTTCATTTCTAGTTTAGCATGGTCAGTTAAGTGTGCACCGTCAAATAAACATGCTTCTGGGTCTCTTTTTGTGGGGCATAGCTGAGAAGGGCTACAGAGAGAGAGAGAAGGAATGTAGGAAAGGTAGGGAGGTTAACTAGACTATGCGTCCAGTTTGCTACCCTACACATGGGGAAGGGGAGAGGGGAATAAAATAGAGAGAAGGATAGACACATGTCACATCACACACACAATGCCGAGTTTCACAGGTGGTCTCTCAATGAAGTTGCTGTCAAGTATATCAGGAGGGCTCGTGTGGCTTTCTGTGCTGATGTGCTGCGCGACCAGGCTCTAAGATCTTTGCTTCATTAAATGGCCGGTCATCGAGTCTATTCAAGGCACACTGGAGAGTCCGGCGATCTTCATGAAATTAGACACAGTGGCACAAAAGATGTTCAATAGTCTCAATACAGTTGCAGCTTTCACACATGGATTAATCTGCCATGCCAATGCGATGGCTGAATGACTTAGTAAACGTTATCCCAGTCCACAGCCAGCACAGCATTGTAGCGTCACTTCGAGAAATCTTGGATGGCAGTTGTTTCTGGAGTAGTGACTTAAGATTCTTAGGGCGATGATTGGAGTTAAGTGGAGAATTACAGTGCGTCAGCGTGGCATTATGCGCGATGTGACGAAGTTCTCTAGCTGCATCTACTCTTGACAAGGGTATTAACAGTGTGGACGCTCCATCGTGGGCACATCGAGCAGCGTCATTGGCGAGGTGGTTACCACTGATGCCACAGTGGCCCGGCAACCATTGTAAAACACTATCGTGTCCTTGATCAGCGGCGCGATGACAAACTTTATTAATACGATACACCATCTGGTGGTAGATTCCACGTCGTAGAGTTTTCACGCATTGAAGGGCGAGCTCAAATCCCGTATATGTCGTGACGTGTGATGTCTTGAATTTGACGGTGATTGATCGAGATTGTGTGACAAAGGTACCTGTCGAACTTCCGGAGACCGAACCGTCCGTGTAAACATAAATTCGGTTAGCATACGACAAATTCAAAAGGTCCAGTGAGATCTGCTTGAGGGCTGCAGATGACAGGCTTGCCTTTTTAGATATCCCCGGCACTTCAAGGTGCACAGTCGGTCTTTTCACGCACCACTCTGGAGATAGTGGTATGGCTGCAGTCGAGAATCTCCACGAGATGGAATTCTGGTTAGCCGCAACAACTTTGGAAAATGCTGCCTTTGGTCTTTCTAGTGGCAAGCTAGCAAGGTGGTGGTTAGGCACTCTGGATATGTGACGGATATGTGTCGGGAGTGTGTCGACAGTTATATATGCCGTGATCGGATGGTTTTAGCGATACCAATTGTTGCTAACGTATTAGCGCACCGAGGTGGCCCCAAGCATGTGCGGAGGACTTGGCCTTTGAATGCTTTGCAGTACCCTGATGTTAGTTTTTCCGGCGTTAGAAAGCATGGGCGTGCTATACCGCAAATATCCCAAGAAGAGCGCTCTGTATGAGCAGGACTACACATGCGCTAATAGCCAGAGTGCAAAGCGCCAGAAGGATTTTTTGGCGGTATATTAACTTGGTTAACCACACAGGCTCAATTTTTCTTCTGTCTGTGAACACCTTTAAGGGTCGTTACACAAATTTAAGAGTTGTGAGAAGCCAAAAGGAATGCATGCACTGGGCGCTCAAGATCTCATTTACCAAGATTTGCAGTACTACGCGCGTCATAAAGAGGTGATATGCCAAACTGAACACGGCTTGACCTTCATCTCATGAGCGTGTGCCCCAACATGATGAAGGTGATAGAATGGTCCTGCATATGTCAAAGTAGTGCGTGACACGGCGAGAACTATTTGAGACAACGTGTGTAATTTGTGCAAACGGTTGCCTAAATAGAAGCATGAAGGTTGACAAAAATGTTAGAACACAGAGACGAAATCTATTCGCCTTATTTATTTATTTCATATCGAGAGAGATGCGAGACTAAGGTGCCTCCATTTTGTTTGCGTTGATGTTCTCGCAGTTCTCGCATAATGTCGGTGCCAGCATTCACAACGCTGGGCGTGGCTTTGGTGCATCGTCCCTTACAGAAGTTGCAGCGGTGTGACGCTGTGTATCGGGGTAAGGATACCTTATCCAAGCCAGCCTCTCCAAACGTGCGCGTAGATATGATTCATCCCACAAAAACTCGCAGTTCAATAGAAAAAAACATCGAGACGGCATAACACCGCTTGCGCGCACGGGCTGACATGGGCATCTCACGCGAAAGTAGTTTACCCGCGCATGACGTGCTCATGCACGTCGTGTGATGCTCCAGCACCGAGTGACTCTGATATCAATAGCGGGGAAGTAATTGGACTTGCAACGTCTACATAGAGTGAGTGGCGAAGGTTGCAAGCTCAGCTCCTCAGATCATGCTTTCGCAGCTTCTAATGATCAAATTACAAAGTTCTAGTGATACAAAGCTTTTCATTGGGCACGCAATATTTTTCACTGTCTAAGTGAAAATTCTCAGGGGACCCAGTGAAGAACCACATTAAATGACAAATAAAACAAAAACTACATAGATATTGCTTTTTTTATCGGCACTTTACTTCCCCTAATGACTCTCCACAGTTTCGCATTCATTGTTCTTCTTCCTGCCGCTGCACAGAAGCCCCTCCTGGTCGCTACGCATCCGAGCGGACGCTAGAGAGAGGCTGAGCAGACGACGCGACATGAATGGTATACGTGTGTAGAGGCCAATCGACCTTCCTTTTGGCTAAAATGCCTTCTAGGCTTGACAGTTCTAAAAGTAACATGTGAAATGAAGTGTCGTTTGCACCCCACAGTGTCCCGAAATCTAAACTTTGCCCGGTAACGTGAATACCGGGCTCCAGCGGTACTTGAAAGCAAAATTTGAGGTTAAATAGCGTTTATATAGGCATCAACTTTGAAAACAGGCGTTTACAGACACTTATACGAATTAAGGCAGCAACGTCCAAAATAGGCATATATAGGCACTATAAAAGCTCTCCTTGCCCTCTAATTTGTGCTCATGTGTCAAAATGACACGATAGGAATGCAAAAAGCGAAACAGGCATTTGCATATAATCCGGCCTCTAGTCATAACACTGTACATCCGTAATCAAGCATAAGATGCACGCATGGTCTACCTGCTCCAAAACTTGCAACGAAAAGATTTGTCTACCACTCCTTCAGCTCAGCTAATATTTCATCTGGTTATCCCGTAAAACAAATCCGTTGTAACAGAGGGCAGTCCCCATACTTGTGATACATACTATTGCTGTTTGCTACTGACCATTTGCTGATGCGCCATTGAATGTTGTGCCTGACTCGTGCCTTTCTTTCTACATTCTAAACCACGCCGTTTCTTACAGGTTAGTGTGCTTGGAATAAACGTGTCTGTTTGGTGTAGAACGCCTGTCCGTTCACAGTAGTGCGGCCTGGCTGCCCGCATTTTCAATACTTCGAAACACGAGTAGCAACAAAAAAGCCACCTACATCTTCCTATACGACGAACTGGAGTAAATGCGTCGCAGAGTGGTCATGGTATCGGTTGAATTTTGCGTATTGAGTATGGCTTAGAAAATGCTTAATTGTCATTTCGCCTTTATTATTCCTACTTATTGAATGAAGGAGAAGCGTTGCCCTCAACGAGTGGTGGGACGCTGATGTTTGGTTGTACCCCACTGCTGCTTGAAGGTACTGTTGCTTCCGTCGCATCTACTCGAGTCAAGAAAAGCGTCAAGTCAAATGAGAGCCATGTAAAGACGCCTTTGACTGAATTTGAAACACGCGATCTGGTGCCTACAAATACCGGTTAGCCGGTGAACGGCTGTGCAGTTCGGGCAGTCAGTTTTTTACAAGCAGACGCTGCCTGCAACGGCCTTCAAGTTAATGTTCTCTCAATGAAGTTTCGTTTGGTATGCATACGACAGGTTAGGGCAGCGCGTGCGTGTGTGATAGGCATGATGACGTCACATGCGTCACTAGTAATCACGTCGCTAGGCCCAGTGAGAGCGTTCAAGTTAATAATACCCTCTGAAAGAGGTTTTGTTTCACATGCATGAAGGAACATTAGGGAGTGCTTGCGTGGTTCTTAGACGAGATGACGTCACGCGAGTCACTAGTGGTGACATCACTAGGCCTAGTGACAGCGTTCAAATTATAACTCTCTCAAAGACGTTTTGTTTTATATACATGAAGGCAGGTTACAGAGTGCTTGCGAGGGTGTCAGGCGAGATGACGTCACGTGAGTCACTAGTGATGACGCCACTAGGTCTAGTGACAGCGTTCGAGTTATTACTCTCTCAAAGACGTTTCGTTTGATATGCATAAAGGCAGGTTAGGACACCGCGTGCGTGTGTGATAGGCGTAATGACGTCACGTGAGTCACTAGTGATGGCGTCACTAGGCCTAGTGACAGCGTTCAAGTTATTACCCTCTCAAAGACGTTTTGTTTCATATGAAGGAACATTAGGGAGTGCTTGCGTGGTTCTTAGGCGAGATGACGTCACGCGAGTCACTAGTGATGACATCACTAGGCCTAGTGACAGCGTTCAAGTTATAACTCTCTCAAAGACGTTTCGTTTGATATGCATGAAGACAGGTTTGGACACCGCGTGCGTGAGTCCTAGTCGAGATGACGTCACGCAAGTCACTAGTGATGACGTCACTAGGCCTAGTGACAGCGTTCGAGTTATTACTCTCTCAAAGACGTTTCGTTTGATATGCATAAAGACAGGTTAGAACACCGCGTGCGTGTGTGATAGGTGTGATGACGTTACGTGAGTCACTAGCATAGGTCGGCACTTTGAGAGACTACTCACTCATACTCACTCACCATAACTTTTTCAGCCTTCACCCTCACTCACGTTCATACTCACGTCTACTCCCACTCATAGGCCCTCACTCAAGTTCATACTCACGCCTACTCGCACTCATGAGTACTCACTAACGTTCATACTCCCTCCTTGTCACACTCAGAGTACTCACTCACGTTCATACTCACTCCTTCTTACACTCAAAATACTCACTCACGTTCATACTCACGCCTACTCACACTCACTCCTACTCACTCACGTTCATACTCACTCTTTCTCACACTCAAAGTACTCACTCACGTTCATACTCGCTCCTTGTCACACTCAGAGTATTCACTTACGTTCATACTCACTCCTACTGACACTCATGAGTACTCACACACATTCAAACTCTCTTCTACTCACACTGAAAGTACTCATTCACGTTCATACTCACTTATACTCATACTCAGAGTACTCACTCATGTTCATACTCACTCCTACTCACACTCATGAGTACTCACTCACGTTCAAACTTACGCCAACTCACACTCTAGGCCCTCACTCACGTTCATACTCACGACTACTCAAACTGATGAGTACTCACTCATTTCATACTCACGACTACTCACACTTGTGAGTACTCACTCACGTTCATACTCACGCCAGCTAGCACTCATAGGCCCTCACTCACGTTCATACTCACGACTACTCACACTTTTAGAGAAATACGGACTGCTGGGCGAGTTGGTAATTCATTTTAACTGAGGTGCGCGATAAATTGAATTACAAAAGGAAGACACCTCGAGACAGTGCGCCGTGTCCAGGTGTCTCCTTTTTGTACTTCGATTTTTTGTGCACCTCAATTAAGACTAATAGTTACTCACTCACCTTCATACACATGCCTGCTCAAGATCATACGCCCTCACTCACCTCCACAGTCACATAACAATTCACCTTCATACTTATGCCTACCCATACTCAGTCGCACTCACCCACGTACTTTTACATTCACATACTCATCATCATCACAAAGGACAAAGGCCTCTCCCCTGCTCCGCCAGTAAACTAGTTCCTTTGCTTGCTGTTGCCACTTCATAACGCAAACTTCCTAATCTCATCGGCCCACTAAACTTTGTCTCCCCTTTTCCCGCTTTCCTTCTCTTGGAATCTACAAAATAAGCGGCAGAAAACGAAAGTAATGAACAACAACCTCGAAAGAAAACAGCGCTTCGAGATAGGTGGCAGTGCACTTGAAGTTGGAAAAGGTATATACGTCTACTTAGGACAAGTAGTACCTACGGAGCCCAGCCACGAGACTGAAGTATCTAGAAGAATAAGAGTGGGGTGGAGAAGATTCGGCAAGCATTCTCAGCTCATGGCTGGTAGATTGTCACTATCCCCTCAGGACGAAGGTATATAACAGCTGCATCCTGCCGGTACTTACCTACTGAGCAGAAACCTGGAGGCTTACAAAGAGGGTTCAGCTTAATTAAGCTGAACCCTGTCTGGGTCGTCCTGAATTTAAATTGAGGACGACGCAGAGAGCGATGGAAAGGAAAATAGTGGTTGTAACCTTCAGAGTCAAGAAGAGAGCAGAGTGGATCAGGGAACAAACCGGGGTTAAGAATATCATAGTTGAAATCAAGAAGAAATGGACAGGGGCCGGGCATGTAGCACGTAGGCAGGATAACAGCTGGTCATTAAGCATAACTAACCAGATTTCAAGAGAAAGCAAACGGGTTAGGGGGAGACAGTAAGCTAGGTGGGCAGATGAGATCATGAAGTTCGCGGGTACATAATGGCAGCAGCAAGCGCAGGAGCGAGTTGAGTGGCGGATCATGGGAGAGGCCTTTGTCCTGCAGTGGACGTTGTCAGGCCGATGATGAATATTAACATTGAGGTAGCGTTACGTGTACTCAGGTTACTCAATAAACAATCGAGCTGAACAATTGTCGCTTGCTTTAAGGGTCGGTAGGTTCTACAAACAGGCAATGACTCAGCGCAATTACGACGCACCTGCACATTCATTTGTGTGCCATGACTCGTAGGAGACGCTGAGACATCGTTTAGAATTTCAGTAATGTGTTACAAGCACTCAAAACGCGCTTTCGTAGGCTACGACGCACACGCGCGAAATTGAGACGCTCTTGACAGCTTCAGTAGACTACACGGCCGCCGCTGATTACCCGCCAGAACCCAGGACGTTGCCATGCCATCCGGCTCGGCCGCTTCGTTCGTTCCACTGCCCCTAGCCCCTTCTGACTGCTCTAGCGGGACAGGCGCGTGCCGCGGCGCCGCGGCCACCCGGCCACTGGGAGGTGTTCTGTGGCCCGGCGCGACCGTCGAGACGGCACCTCCTCTCTCTGTCTCGCCTTCAGATGGAATGCGTTGCGTGCGGCAGTTTTGCATTCGAGAAATTGTGCGCATCTTCGGAGATGTTTTCCTCCCTCTGTGGGACGCGCTCACGTGTAGACTACGTTGGCTCCGTGCCGGCACTGACGATTGCAGGGGGCCTTAATTCTGCATCTGCGGACGCGGTTGACGTTCATTGGCAGTGTACGTACGCAGGGTTATCGCGGACAACCGAATGAAACGGTAATTAACGAGTTGCGGCATGTTTTTTTGTACTAGCCCGCATTATGTGAATGATAGAATAAATTATCAAGGGTGATTGGGCGCTTATGGCGCATTGTGTCTGCACTGTTGAAGGCATAATAAGCCGCCGAAAACTGAAGTGAGGGTAGAGATTGAAACGGCTATGCGAACAGGGTCCGATTACGCTATCGCATACTATACTATTGACGGCGAAGCTCAACCGTCCTCCAAGCTTTCCTTTTTTTTCTTAATGGGGCACTGAGAAGGCGAAGTTTGCACACAGCTTCGCGTTTGAGAGGGCACGAGATCACTTAAGGTTTTCGTTCAAGGCAACCATCACTTGAGGGACAACGCAGAGATAGAAGCTGCAAAATCGCTGCGCACAATGTGCGTCGCGCACACAATGTGCTTTCTCTCGTGGGCCATTTCAGCGTTTTTTTTGTCGCTTGTGCAGTGCATTTCTTTTTTCTGAACCGGCCCGCGCGGCGATTTTGTTAAAGGGCTTCTCAAGACCTTGTTTTACATGTATTATCAGCGGGTTGAGTAGACTGAAGGCGCAAGAGGTAAGTGCAGCAAGAACGGTAGCTATAGAGACAGGCAGTTCAAAGTTATTCAGCCAAGAAAATTCAAATTACAATAAAATGGACAGCTATCTTCAACTCGAGTTTTGCGCGGTCACCTCGCCCTCCCCCTTCCCCATCTGATGTAGGATGGCTCCCCCAGTTTCCAAACTAAGTGAAGGCTTTTACGTACAGTAAGCTTGCATGCCATAGTACCCGTTATTTCCAATGTATTGAGGACGCCGTTGCGATGGTTACAAATATTTATCAAACTCATAGTAACTCACTCATCTTCCTACTCGTTGCTACTTACACTCACAGCAACTTACTCACCTTCGCAGTCAAGTCTACTCACACTCATGAGTACTCACCCACGTTCGTACTTACTCCTACTCACATTCATGAGCTCTCACTCACTCCTAATCACACTCATGCATACTCACTCACGTTCATACTAATGAATACTCACACTCATCAGTACTCACTCATGTTCAAACTCCTACTCACTCACGTTCTCACTCACATTCATACACTCTCCTTCTCACACTCAGAGTACTCACTCACGTTCATACTCACTCCTACTCACACTCACAAGCTCTCGCTCATTCCTACTCACACTGATGAATACTCACTCACGTTCATACTCACGGATACTCACACTGATGGGTACTCACTCACGTTCAATTTTACATCTACTCACACTCATGAGTACTCACTCACGTTCATATTCACTCATACTCACACTCAAATTACTCACTCACGTTCATACTCACTCTTACTCACACTCACAATACTCACTCACGTTCATACTCAATTCTACTCACGCTCAGAGTACTCACTCACATTCATACTCACTTATACTCACACTCAGAGTAGTCACTCACGTTCATACTCACTCTCATTTACGCTCAGAATACTCATTGACGTTCATACTCATTCCTATTGACACTCATGAGCACCCACTCACGTTCATACTCACTTCTACCACTGAAAGTACTCCTTCACGTCCATTCTCATGCCTACTCATACTCATAAGTACTCACTCACGTCCTACTCACTTCTACTCATACTCATCAGTACGCACTCATACTCACACTCACCACATTGAAATGAGTATAAGTGAGTGTGAGTGAGTGTACTCATGAGTGAGTATGCCGAGCTATGGTCACTAGTGATGACTTCTCTAGGCCTAGTGACAGCGTTCAAGTTATTACCCTCTCAAAGACGTTTCGTTTGATATGCATGAAGGCAGGTTACAGAGTGCTTGCGTGGTTGTCGGGCGAGATGACGTCACGCCAGTCACTAGTGATCAACGTTTCTAGACTAGGTAAGTTGCGCAACTCCCCGCGTCTGACTACTCGTCACACGGCACCGGGACAGCTTCCGGTTGGGTGGCACTGACGGAGCAGCAAGCTTCGGCTAGCAGATGAAAACACGTAGTCGTCATGGCAAGACGCCGTGGCGGCCGTTCTCAAAGAGCTTTTTCAACAGTATATTATCGAGATTTGTTGTGCTGCCGCAGAAACCTAATACTGTGTAATATTTAGCGGTGTAGGGCAAATACAGTATAATTATGGTTTTCTGAACTGCCAACAATAAACAATGCTTGATATATATAGCATAACATACGAGTCTGTCGGTTAGTTGCTAGTTGGCGTACGTTCGCAATAGATTTTTAGACACGAAAAACCAAATTACAATGTCTGGCATCCTCTTTTGTGGCTGTGTTTTTCGGGCTTGAAAATAAATTACAACTATGTGGCACGATCTCGTGGCTTTTGTCTGGTTGTGTAGTCAGCTTTTTTTTTTTCATGTCCGTCACATTCTTTAGCAACTTAGACCGTCGAAAAGCTACGCGTGCGGCCATTTTCTTGAGCATGTCTTGCCTCTGCTTCTTCTGGAGTTCCTCTAATGGAACCTGTTAACACAGCTGCAGCCAAAGCTTCAAGCAGAGACCGCACATTGGGGTATCGGTGAGCACTTCGTAGTCATTGCTCATGAGTCTGCCTGCTGACGCATTGGGACAACATGAGCACAGTTGCAGTTTTTCCATGTCCTCCAGAAGTTCGGCCCATTGGGTGATGGTATCTGCATTGCCAGGTGACTTGGCTAAGAGATGGTGACTGCTGCTAATGGTGACTGTCATGTCTTCTGCGACGACAACGCATTTATCCACAAATAGCACTCTTTTTTTTTCTTTGAGCCCTAGAAACACCACAAGACAAGACGTCTTGTGGTGTTTATCGTCATTCTCAACAACTTTCCGCCTGCATGCAAACAAGCGTTTTCTATGTCTTGAAGCGAAATGACGCCACTAATTGACGGCATGTCGGGGCTTATTTCACTGTCTTCGAGATCAGTGCTCGGAGATAGTCTATTTTTCTTCGCCGATTATATTCTGGAAAATACCCCACTCCTATCGGACAGCTTTCGCTTGTTTGTCGTGGGCCCCGCGACAAACGTAAGCGGGCTAATTCGGGAATATTCGTGGAACGCATCCTTCGGCGAGGTCCCACTTTCCTCTTGCGATTTGTACATTCTTACCATATGACGTGAGGGAAAGTCTTCAGGATGTCCTTCTAATGAAAGTGCATATCACACACGTGAGGTGCTGGGCAGTTTCCTATCCGCACGAGGAATAGCGTGGTGCCATACCTCTCACTGCTCAGGTACACGTGGGCACAAAAGAAATGTCGTGGTGTCTCTCATTTCCTGTAGCTACTCTACAGCCGAGAACGCAACATCTGGGCATGATGAAAACACGCAACACATACAAAGCAGAACAGGGCACGCTGAAGCACAAAACTGTTCACGCAGAAAGAAGCCTCCACAGATATCGACGCACTGCTACATTCACAAGCGATGGAGGTTACGGGAGTGACACGAGCGAGCTAGATGTTCTGTGAGCGAGCATGCAGTGAGTGAATCCGGATGCGACAGCAGCGCCACATTTGTCGCTGGCAGCGGCGGCGCCGCGCAACATCGCTCAGTTTTGCAACTTACCTAGTCTAGAAACGTTGCTAGTGATGACGTCACTAGACCTAGTGACAGCTTTTAAGTTAATACCCTCTCAAAGATGTTTTGTTTGATATGTATGAAGGCAGGTTACAGAGTGCTTGCGTGGGTGTCAGGCATGATGGCGTCACGCGAGTCACTAGTGATCACGTCACTAGGCCGAGTGACAGCGTTCGAGTTATTACTCTCTCACAGACGTTTCGTTTGATATGCATGAAGACAGGTTAGGACACCGCGTGCGTGTGTGATAGGCGTAATGACGTCACGTGAGTCACTATAATTAGTGATGACGCCTATAGGCCTAGTGCCAGCGTTCAAGTTATTACCCTCTCAGAGACGTTTTGTTTGCTGTGCATGAAGGCACATTAGAGAGTGCTTGCGTGAGTCTTAGGCAAGATGAAGTCGCGCTCGTCACTAGTGATGACGTCGCGCACGTCACTAGTGATGACGTCACTACGCCTAGTGACAGTGTTCAAGTTACTACTCTCTCAAAGACGTTTTGTTTGATATGCATGCAGACAGGTTTGGACACGCGTGCGTGAGTCTCAGGCAAGATGACGTCACGCGAATCACTAGTGTTGACGTCACTTGGCCTAGTGACAGCGTTCAAGCTTTTATTCTCTCAAAGTCGTTTCGTTTGGTATACGCGATGGCAGGTTAGACATTGCGTGTGTGGGTGATAGGCGTGATTATGTTGCTTGAGTCACTAGTGATGAAGTCAGTTGGCCGAGTCATAGGTAACACGTTATTGCTCTCTCAAACACGTTTCGTTTGGTATGCATGTCGGCAGGCTAGTAAATTACGTGCGCGGGTGATATGGGTGATGACGTTCCCTGAGTCACTGGTGATCCGGTGGCTTGGCCGAGCTTTAGATATCAAGCTCCTGCCCTTTCAAAGACGTTTCATTTGATATGCATGACAGAATGTTCAGACAGTGCGTGCGTGGGTGGTATGCGTGAAGACGTCACCTGAGTCACTCGTGATGAGATCATTGGCCAGGTTAATAGGTATCAAGTTATTACTGTGTGGACGGCGTTTCCTTTGATATGCATGTTGAAGGTGTGAATAGTGCTTACGCGGGTGATAGGCGTGATGAAGCCGCGTGAGTCATATTGTGTCACTAGTGATAGATTCATGGTTTTCCTTCTTAAATTCACTCCAAAGCTATTCACTCCACGCATTCCCGAAAATTCTGGGTCGTTTTGAAGTCACAATGTCATCAGGATTAAATTCGCTGGCGTCTGGATTAAATCGGCTGGCGGTAGGATTAATTTCAGTGGCACTTGGATTAAAATGAATGGCACTTGGATTAATTTGAGTGGCGGCTGGACTAAATTGACTGGCGTCTAGATTAATTTCGCTGGCGCTTGGAATAAATTGAGCGGGAAAACCTGTAGTAGCCATTTCCTACCATCTGCTGAATAGTTACGCCGGTACAAAAGGCCATCTCGAATACTGAAGTGTAGAACCTGGCGGCGCACGGTTCGAGTGGTTGGAAGTGTCGGTGCCTCGGATAACACGTCAAGAAGCGAAGCGATCTATGGGGTGTTGCGTTGTGCAGAAGAGATGGTGTCCTCGTCAAGAGCTGACAACGTGTTGTCCGAGGAAACAGATGCAATTTCCGGGGATAGGGGAGATCGCGATAGTGCATCAGCATCGGTATGCTTGTGGCAGGAACGATATACAACGCGGATGTCATATTCTTGAAGTCGAAGAGCCCAACGGGCAAGACGACCCGATGAATCCTTGAGCGAAGACAACCAGCATAATGCGTGGTGGTCTGTTACTACATCAAAAGTACGGACATAAAGGTATGGGCGGAACATGACAAGCGCCCAAATGATCGCCAAGCATTCCTTCTCGGGTACGGTGTAGTTCGATTCAGCCTTGGTGAGAGTTCTGCTGGCGTAGGCGACGACATACTCGGCGAATCCAGGCTTGCGTTGCGCGAGAACCGCACCGAGGCCGGCACCACTTGCGTCGGTGTGGACCTCAGTTGCCGCCGTAGGATCGTAGTGACGCAGTATTGGTGGTGAAGTGAGGAGATGACGAAGGGTACAGAAGGCTCGGTCACACTCAGAAGACCATGACGAAAGATCAGTGACCGTGCCGAGAAGTTCGGTCAAAGGCGCATTGATAGAGGCGAAGTTGCGCACGAACCGGCGAAAGTAAGAGCCTAACCCCACGAAGCTCTGTAACTGCTTCATAGTCGCTGGTTTGGGGAAGTCGGCGACAGCACGTAATTTAGCCGGATCTGGAAGTATACCGTCCTTTGATACGACGTGCCCGAAAATCGTAAGTTGCCGAGCAGCGAAGTGGCACTTTTTGAAATTGAGTTGGAGCTCAGCATTCTTCAGGCACCTGAGGACGTGTTTCAGGCGCTCGAGATGTGTCGCAAAGTCTGGCACAAAGACGACAATATCGTCGAGATGAAAGAGACATATTTGCCACTTCAAACCCCGAAGAACCGAGCCCATCATGCGCTCGAAGGCGGCAGGCGCGTTGCAGAGGCCGAAGGGCATGACATTAAACTCATATAGACCATGGGGTGCCACAAAGGCTGTTTTGGTCGATTGGCGTCTGCAAGAGGAACCTGCCAGTAGCCTGAGCGCAAATATGATGATGAAAAAGAAAACTAGGCACCTCGTAAAGTATCAAGGGCATCGTCAATCCTGGGTAAAGGATACACGTCTTTTCCAGTGATCTTATCTAGGCGCCGGTAATCCACGCAGAAGCAAACGGAACCGTCGTTTTTTTAAAGAGCACTACAGGTGAGGCTCATGAACTTTGTGAAGGTTGAATGACGCTGCGTTGCAGCATATCGTCCACCTATTCGGTAATAACTTGGCGTTCCGCCGGAGAGACACGGTACGGTCGTTGTCGCAGTGGCGCATGGGAGCCGGTATCGATGTAATGTAGAGTGGTAGAAGTGCGGCCAAGTGAAGGTTGAACAACATCGAAAGATTCGCGGTACTGGTACAGCAGTTGGAGGAGTTCATATCGTTCAGATCGTGAAAGTCCGTCTACGATCGCCGAATCGAACACTTTCGAAGCTTGTAGATCAGAGTGGTTAAGAGCACTGACAGCGGCGAGGTCACTTTGGGATAATTCTTGTGGCACGGTAAAAATTTGTCCGTTATCAATGGGCTGTACGCATCCAAGAGACTCGCCTTTAAACAGTTTGATGGTATGCGGAAAGGGATTGGTAAGGCAGAGAGCACTGGCTCCATTAGAAATTGAGAGGGCTGAATAAGGGAGCAGAAGTGGTTTCTGACTTAGAAAGAGGCTTGATGGCTCAAAAAATGCTATTTCATTACGCATGCCTTCGGAGACCACAAAGAGCAAAACAGCTGTTGTCGGTGGAATGTCAGTGTCCTCTTTGACAACTAGCTTGTGCGCGGCTTGATTAGTGTGGTCGTAGGGCTGGTTGAACAACGAAAGCAGTTCAAGTTCGGAACGGGCACAATCTATAACGGCACGATTACGCGATAGGAAATCCCAGCCAAGTATGATGTCATGAGAGCACGAGGAAAGGACGATAAACTCAACAATGTAGTGGTCCTCCGCAATTGTGAGTCGGGCAGTGCAGGCGGCTATAGGTCAAACAGGTTCTCCATTTGCTGCACTTAAGGACATCATATCAAGCGGCGTGGTCACCTTTTGGAGCTTGCGGCAAAGTTTGGCGTCTATAACTGACACAGCGGCACCGGTATCCACAAGAGCGTATGCATGGGCGCCGTCTACAAAAACTTCGGTGATATTTGACGACAAGGTGCGAGGACTTGAACATTTCGATAGCGCAGTTCTTGCCCCTTGAACTGCGACGGCTAGTTTCCCTCATTTTGAGGGGCTGGTCGTGGACCCATGGGTGACAAGGAGCGTTGATTGGGTGAAGGTGAGCGACGAGACGAAGTTGCCGGATAGTCACGGGAAGACGTGCTTGACTGACGATCCGAACTTTCATAACCAAAAGGGGGTCAGTCCATGTAGTTGCTTTGTGGTCGGACGTCTGTGTAGGCGGGCACGCGACGACGGCAGTATCGGGAGATATGGCCAGGCCCCCGCATGCAAAACAGATCGGCCGGTTATCACGCGTTCGCCAGGCATTTGCAGCGAGGAGCGTCGCCCACGCGACATAAGGCTGAGTCGGGGCTGTGGTAGCGAGGGGAAGGGCCCATGCGACAGAAGACTGAGTAGGAGCGGTGACATGTGGCATGTCAGTTGAACGGCGAGGGCTGGTGTGGCTGCTGCCTCTTTACTGCGTCAGCATAAGTAAGAGGCGCAGCGACAACTTGCTGCTGAAAGGGCACTGGCATAGTCTCAGTAATCTGGTCCTGAAGCACATGTCGGAATATCGTAGCTAACGGGGTCGGTGGTCACTCTTGCTGCGGCTGCGGGAGCTCTTGGCGCTGACAAAACGGCAGGAGAGATAGCTGACGTGCGACCTCCTCACGCACAAAGTCTTTCATTTGTGCTAGAAGGCGGGAGTGGTCAGGCACGACGTCCAGTGCAGCGAGTGATTGGTTATTCGGCTGAAATGGACGATGGGTGAGAGCTCGTTGCCGTCAAAATTCATCGTACCTCTGACACAGAGTTACAACTTCAGACACCGTACCAGGAGACTTCGCAAGGAGCATTTGAAATACGTCGTCATTGACACCTTTCATAATGTGCTGGATTTTGGCACTTTCGCTCAGTGCGGCATCGACGCGCCTGCAGAGATCGAGTATGTCTTCGTTATAGGCGGTAAACGTTTCGCCAGGTTCTTGTGCCCATGTACGCAGGTGTTGTTCGGCGCGCTACTTCCGCACGGCCGGGTGACCGAAAACCGAGGATATTGCGTGCTTGATAGCGGACCAGTTTTCGAACTCAGATTAGTGGTTTATGTACCACGGCTTTGCCACATTAGCCAAGTAAAAGTTGACAGCGCTCAACTTGGCAGCGTCATCCCACCTGTTTCGTCCACTGACTTTTCCGTAGGACGACAGCCAGACCTCGACGTCCTGGTCTTCAGCGCCCGAAAAGATCGGGGGGTCTCGCTGGTGAACTAGGCCGGGGCAAGTAGCAGCCGCGAGAGGTGGTGTAAAGTAAAGAGGGTTTATTGAAGGAACTCAGCAAGCGGGTGGTAGCTCGAAAGGAATGCAGGCGGACCCAGATAACGGTGCTCGATCGTCGATCTCGTGCCTTTTTTGTGTTGATGATAGTTGAGCTGATGGTATCAACGTCTTCCTTATTCACTATAGGAGGAACTTTTCGCATATCAAGTTGCTACCTTCGCACCTCGTTCTACGAAATTCCTCAGAGTAAGCCATAAATAATCATGGATATTTCAAGGCAACAGTCTCGTACAACGGCAACTGCGCCACGATTCCCTTCTACGTCACGTCACATTGGTCGTGGGATTAGATGCCACCCGAGCTCTGGAAATAATCATCAGAGGTGAGACCCTCTCTTGTTTTCCCGCCGACTCCTCGGAGGTTCCGGCAAATGCGACACCGAAGTATCGCAACACGTTTTCGTCGGACATTGGTACCGTCCGGAATCACATTCACTCTGTCAAGCGTCAACCTGGTGTGTGGCTAGTGGCGGCCAAACTGCGTCGTCTTCCCTTCTTGCTGATGCAAGAAGCTGCCTTCAAGCTGCAATGACTAGAGTCGAGTGGCATCATTGGGAGGGTGGATGCTTCAGACTGGATATCTCCCTTGGTCGTCGTCCACAAGAAGGAAAATTCCATCCGACTGTGCGTCGATCTGCGTGAGCCGAACAAGGCCATTGTGATGAATGGGTTCCCTCTACCTCACATCGAGTAACTCTTACAACAGTTAACAGGTGCTAAACTTTTTTCTAAACTTGATCTTGCATCCACATACCACCACGTTGAGTTAGCGGAGGAGAGTTGAGACCTTAGTACTTTTGTAACGCATGGAGGGCTTTACAGGTTTCGCAGAGTGTGCTCCGCGCTGGCATCTGCGCCAGCTATTTTCCAAAAAATGATGAGCGATGTACTGAAGGGGTGCCCAGGTGTTGTTTGTTATTTAGATGACATTTTAGTTTGGGGCCGTAATCGGGAAGAGCATGATGTGCACTTTAAAGGCGTCTTGTCGAAAATGGGTTTCTGTGGCATGAAGCTTAATGACAAGTGTGTGTTTGCTGCTACTCAAATTGCATTCTTAGTTCATAAGTGCTCACGCGTTATCGCCGGTGTAGTCTAAGACGATAATTATAGCGCGAGAACAAAACGACGACATAGAGACAAGAAGGACACGAAGGAGACTTCTTGTCTCTGTGTCGTCATTTTGTTCTCGCGCTATAATTATCGTCATGCCATACCAACTAGCCCAAGCTGCCACACTTTGAGTATAAGGTCACGGCCATTCTTGATGCCCCTGTTCCTAGTGATGTTAAAGCACTCCAATTCTTCTTGCGTTTAGTTGGATATTATGCAAAGTTTCTACCGAAATATGCTGATGTGTTCGAGCCTCTACGCCGCATGATCCGGCAAGGTCAGAGTTTTAAATGGTGCGCTGGAGACAATCCCAGTTTCAACCAAATTAAATAACTACTTGCTGACCACCTGGTCATAAACAGTTCTGACAACAATATTCCGGTGGTGGTTAATACCGCTGCATCCAATGTCGGCATCGGAGCAGTGCTTCAACAACAGAGAGGAGATCAGCTGCTAAATGTTGCTTTTGCATCTAAAACATTGTCCCCGGCGGAGCTCCGGTATTCAGCAGGGGAGCGCGAAGCTCTTGCTTGTTTGTTTGCGGTAGAAAAATGGCATGTGTACCTTTGCGGTCGGCATTTTACATTATGCACTGACCACCAGGCTTTCACTACTTTGCTGTTAGCTGGTGCGGTGCGGCGACACCCCTTGCGATTTCCTCAATGGTGCACCCGGCTGTTTTAACTTTTCTGTACAGTATTGGAAAGGTGCCGATAATATCATAGCGGATGCATTATTTCGGCTGCCAGTCCAGCTTCCGCCCACACAGGCACCGGAAGAAGAGACAATTTCTTTAATTGTTACATGCTTAAATAAGGACGAGTTACAGGCAGCCACTGCTAATGATGGTACCTTCCAGAAGCTTATTCAATACATTGCTGAGGGTTGCCCTCCAAAGCAGCATTTGACTTCAGTACTTGTCCCTTACTTCGCAGTGGAAGACAAACTATCTTATGCCGATGGGCTCATTTTCCGCGGAGAACGTGTTACAGTTCCAAAAACATGCAGGGGGCAAAAATTCAGTTAGCCCGTGAGATCATCAAGGCCTAATTTGTACAGAGCAGCTGCTTCGCGACAGGTATTGGCGGCCGTGCCTTGACAAACAAGTAGAAAGTGTGGTTCGGAACTGTTGAATCTGTCAGGTTGCCGACAGATCAGCGAAACTTGTGTTTGCACGCCTACAACCAGTTCCTTTTCCTGTGAAACTGTGGGAGACGTTGGGCATGGACATTATTGGTCCTCTTTCAAATTTTCCTTCAGAATGTCGCTTCGCAGTCGCTTTGATTGACTATTACTCCAAATGGCCTGAGGTTTGTTTCTTTCGAGACATTTCGTCTGATGCAGTCATCACCTTTTTGACTTCAGTCTCCTGCCGTGGAGGTTTTCCAACATGCTTAGTAACAAACAATGATCCCTAGTTTAGGTCTCATCAGTTTGCAACTTTTCTTTCCGAACGAGGTATGCAACACCTCTATTCTTCCAACTACTATCCTCAAGCGAATGGGCAGGTTGAGTGGTTCAATAGGGCCTGAAACAGTACCTTCAACTAGCCATAATGAAGGCAACTACGGAGTACTTGAACACTTAACGTTGTTCTGCTCAGGCAACTACGGGATCGTCTGTTGCGATGTTGCTTCATAAGCGTCAACCTCGCACAGCAGTTGACGTAACTGATCTGCCGGCTCCTTCTTCTTTGCAGTCATTTTCGGACAATACCTTAAGGACGCGAGTTTTTCATAAGCAGAACTACATGAAGAATTATGTCGATCAGAAGCGAGGAGCCAAACCTCCAGTGATTCAGGTTGGCCAAAGAGTCAAGTACGTGTTCCAAGGAAAAAGCACAAGTACAGAGGTCCATTTACACTTATGTCGGTGCTGAAATCCCAGTGGGATCAGTTTGGAATGATTCTAAACTTGTTATCGCCTATTCCGAAAGGGAACCACCTTTACGCTTGCACTCTTCAGTACCTCTGCAGAATCAGTCGCAATACTCTGCCTAGGTTCCACGATTGGTTTCTATCCCTATTCCGGTAGCATCACCATCTCCCCCTTGGGGATGTTGAGGTTGTAAATACAGAGGTTCTATGTGTCATAACATTCTTACAAAATTGTATAATGTTATATTAGTCAATTATGTGCCATCATTCATGGTATAAGGATCTTAGAGCCACATGTTCTTTTCTTTTTAGGGGGGAGGAGATGATGTGGTGTTTCGGTTTATTCATGGTTGCCAGATTTGATTTCATCTAAAGTATTTTTGCAATCAAGGGCGCTATTCTGTTTATATATGCGTGGCTATGGTGGCTAGAAGGAGAGGTGTCAGCAACGTCTCGGCCGCGCCTTCAAAGGAGGCATGCCGGTCTTTCATTTCACCGTGGAGCGGCGCGCAAGTCGCCACCGTGATCGGTCAAGAGCGCTCGCCAGCCGCTAGCGCGGCACTTTTCGTTGCTTGCTCGTGTGCTCGCAAGTCGCAACGTCTGCACTTTGCCTACTTGGACTTGTTCGGGATCAATACGTCCCGATGTGACCATGCCACAGTGATAACTAAACAACAAACACACTGCTTTGCACCTGGATGCAACGCGGGATATGTTTCGGCTCGCAAAAAAGGAAAGAAAGCGTCTTTTTTCTCTGCTCCCGCCGACGACGAACGGCGCAAGGCCTGGGAGCGTGCGATTCCTCGCGCCGACAAACCACTGGAAAAGAACTGCGTTGTGTGCGAAGATCATATCGCCGAAAGATTCATCGTCCGTAGCTACAAGCATGTTATCCACGGGTTCTTAGCAACTTGGGAAAAAAGCTGTACCTAAGGAGGGTGGGTTCCTGAGTGAATCAACTGCCGAAGGACTCCGCGTCATTCTAACCAGGACCCTTTCCTGCCGGCACTATGTCACTAAAACCTTGGGCTATAAGTACTTGATGACGTCTCGCCTCTGCCAAGACGCGCATAAAATATTTTTTTTTGGAATTCTGAAGCAAATGTCTGGCTCGAATGATCACCCTTCGCCGACACAATTTTTTATCTCTGTGAATTGTCCAAGTTTTTACAGTTTGGCACAGTCACCCTCCAGTGGAAACATACCTTCTGGAATCCTGAGCAGACTTCTATGTCCGAGCATCCACAATAATTCAATAAAATTGCAGAATAAGCTCAATGACCTCCTAGATGTGGGGTGCCTCAATGAGGTTCATGACATGATTCCTGCTTGTGAAGCCCTCCTTGACCACACTGATCTCAATGGACGCAAAAGTGACTCCCATATCACTTATTACGTCAGAGGACATGTGACCCAGGAGATAGTGAAAAAGACGAAGTGCAACGAACATAGCCGGTTGTTGCTTCACTTTGAGAATCCCAGCTTGCTTCCGGCAGAATCATGCCTCACGCGTTGTATAGACAGAGGTGGCCTTCTGTACCCGTCCGAGTCCTTAACAGACCTGTTCAAAGCTATGGAAGATGCATTCGCCTGTTGCTTAAGCTTCAACAAGTTGAAAAGTGACAGCATAACAGACCTGATCTCTTGCCTGTCTGTGAAGAGGTTAAATATGGTCGGCTGTGAACACCACAAACTGGAAGTGACAAATCAGATAATTAGATTATTTACTCTGGCCAGAATGCATTTTTTGTTGCTGGAGAAAATGCGTCCAATGAGAAAAACAGAGAAAAATAAAATTCTTGAATTTGAGACGTATGAGTTAATTGTCATAATGTTAACTCAGCGAACAAGGTTTTATTTTATTTTACTGTGCATTACTCACACCATGCTGTTTCTTGTGATTTTACTATTGTCTTGTTCACATTGTTACGAATCTCCAATTAACAATTGTGATGTCACTGTTTGGCTGTGTTTCACATATGCAGAAAGCAATTTTTTGTGAACTGGTGTGTGACTGTATCTATGTTTGCCAATCAAACCTCAATGTCATGTGTGTATGTATGCCCATTGCATCGTCGTATATTTACTGTTCTTTTTATTTGCCTCATTCACTTGCTTTAGCTGAGTTTCATATAACTTGTTCTCTTCAAGCTTAATGCATATGGTGTGTTTATCTATCATGTTGTTTTTCGCTTTCATGAAAATAAATGTTTTCTTTGTAAACTAGACCTTGATTGCGCAAGTCATAAAAAAACGGTTGCTGATACCTTTACATGCATTGAGACTTCACGGAGAACACTGCGGCATCAAAGTGAAAACTGCACGGACTTTGTTTTGGTGTCAAGTTCACGGCAAGTCACTTGATTCTCTATCTTCTAAGCTTTGTAGTTGATATACTACGAAGTGAATTGAAAACGCTAGTTTTCAGAGCAAATACACGCTTTGCAGCGCGCTGCCGGAATTGCGACAGGTAGACTTTGTTATAATCCTCAGGGTAGCGCAAAACATTTGCAACGAAAATCGACTGTTACGCACACGTGGGCGCGAAAAGGGGCATCTTGAAAGCGAACGCAGCGCCGCCGAATCCTAGTGAATTCTCGCTTGCTCTCCGGCGTGCCGATGCTGACACCTTTCCTTCTAGCCGCCTTAGCGCGGCATTGTATATAATAAAAGAGTTCCTACTTGTCGACCGGCTGCTGCGTACTTCTTGTTCGCCGGCGCTGCAGCGCCGTGCCCTGTGTTTCTTGTGCGGCATGATACTACAATATCAAAGTCAAAAAAGCAAGTTAAGAGGAAATGCAATTTGATAAAAAATTGCCTTAATTTGTGGCCCAGGGAAAAAATTCTCATTGTATTTATATGCTTTTATGCTGACTTCGAGCATGTAATCAATTTTATAGGGGGTTGCGCAGCTTTCGTTTTGTGCCATGACGATGTGTAAAGTAGAATAGTAGTTAAAGCCTATTTTTTCAAATGGATTAATTATTAGTCGAGTTCTAATAAAAAACCATCTTGTGAATAGAAAGAAAATAACTGCCTCTAATTAGAATATCAGAGAAAGTAACTTTCTTGCTTTAAAAACACACGCGCCCTGTGTAATTGCTTCACAATACAACATGACACAATGCCGTAATAATGCATGGTAAACGCGTATACATTGCGATGGGGCGTCAGATGATATAACAGTTCTGATAATGACTTAATAGTTTGAGCCAGTAATCGCCGGAGTTGGCCTTTAAGGCCACCTAGTGGGTGCATACATAGGTGTATCTTCCGAAGAGGGCAATGGAGTACCAACCCCCCCCCCCCCTAAAATAGTGAAACGGGCTACCCCCCCCACTTTAGGCAGTGGTCATTCTCGGCTGCCCACTGAAGAGTGAAACGAGGCGAAATCGTCATTCAGCGCAGTGTTGACGTAAACGTGAGTGGCCCGTATGCTCTCGCCACACACACATGGGCACCCCGAAACAGGAGGGACGAATCCCGGGCTAGGGCCAGTTCAAAGCCGCATAAAATACCACGCGTGCGACTTCAAACAGAAACCACGTGTTCGAAGAACCGCTTACGTACTCGGCTACCGAAAAAAAACAAAGTCTCACTAGCATTTTACACTCCGAAAGCTTTCCCGCAGCCGAGAATGGGAACGGGTGGTTCGTGTTTCCCCTCTTTGAACTCTAAAGAAGAACCACAAGCATTCCGAAACAATGGGGCAATGCCCACTCAAAGGTCTAAAGATAAGAAGGCGTTTCGAAACAGCTGGTGTTTTCTTCGGGGCTTGCGTTTTCTGCAGGAAAGCGGTGTAGATGGCGCCATGCGCCATGCGCTCTATTTATGAGGTGGTTGAATAAAGCTAGAAGAATTCGTTCGGTCAACCGGTCTCCGATTCACTGCTGTAGATGCGCCTAGCGTCGGTCTGCATGTTGCATCATACACGGTGGCGCATCGTACATGGTGTCAGAAGTGACCACCGTTTGCTCTCGATAATGAAGCCTAACACTGCGTTTTCTGGGGTACCTGGACTCCAATAGCCACCGAGCTTCGAGTTCAATGACCCAAGTTCATGGTCCACCTGGATTGAGCAGTTCGAGGACTATGCATACGCAACAGGAATGCACTGAGCTACCGACGAGGTTCGGGTACGAGCGTTTTTATATTGCATGGGTGTTCAAACTCGTTGCGTGCTCAACTTGACGACCGAAGAAGCTCTTTCGTACAGCATCGGGAAAGGCGAGTTCACCTCATATTTTGTGTACCCCCTAAATGAAGTTCTTGAGAGTTACCGTTTTCGGAAGTGGACGCAGCACGCTGACGAAAGCGTTGATGCTTTTTACGCCGCGTTGAGAAACGTGGTCAAAAGATGCAACTATGCCTCAGCGTTCATTGAGGATAGGCTTGTTCAACAACCGGTTTATCGTTGGCTTGTTGGACAGCAGAATGTCAGAACAACTCTGTTTCACTTCCGATTTGACGCTGGACAAAGCGCTCCTGCATGCACGTCTACATGACGACGCCAGAAAAGAAAAGCTAAAACGCGAAAACCAGTCATCTGGGCCGGTAACTGCGGACGCAGCGAAGCAGACGGCAGTGCAAAGAAAGTCGCGTAAGCGAGCGTCAGCTTCGAGAGAGACACCCTTCGTCAACGCAACGCATGGATTGCGTTGATGCTGCGGACGACAGGCACATCAACGAGAATTTTGTTTCTCCAAGAAAGTGGCTTGCAATTTCTGCAAAGAGAAAGGACACTTCGAAGCAGTTTGCTTAGCCAAGCAGCGTTCATCCAGCCGGCAGTCACACGCCATCTAGATGCCTTGCGGTCCAGACCAGTCGCGAAGCAAACGCCAAGTTCGTTTGGGTTAACGTGAACGGCGTCCGGCTCAAGTTCAAAGTTGACTCAGGAGCAGGAGTTACCGTCGTTCCGAGCACTTCTTCGGGTATGCCATCTTAACTCGACAAACCGGAGGGTCTTGTAAAAGTTCGGGAAATTATCCTTTGAATGTGTCAGGCCAATTCAAAGCGACGTTGGAGTGGAAGAGACGCACCTGCGTACAATCAGTGTACGTCATAACTTCGCAGTCTACGCCTTTACTAGGCTACCATGCTATCCTCACATTGGGAGTCACGAATTTCATCGACGTCACACAGCGACCTGACCAGCCAGCTGACTCTGCAAGCAACGCCGCCCGTAACCAAGATATCTTCGATGAACTTAGCACCGTAGGAAAAGAGTACACTATTCGTCTCCAGCCAAATGCGAACTCATTTGCTCTCAGTGTACCTCGAAGAGTTCTGATTCCTCTGTACGACCGAGTGAAGCAAGAGCTGGATGAGATGGAAAAACAAGGGGTCATCAGGCGCATTACAAAGCCGACGCTGTGTTGTGCAAGCCTCGTCCTTGTACCGAAAGCATCAGGCGGCATCCGAATATGTGTGGACTTAACAAAGCTCAACAAGAAAGGCCTCCATGAAAGACACGTGCTTCCAACGGTCGAATGGGTGCTCTGGCAACTTGGCGACGCAAAGGTGTTCTCAAAGCTGGACGTGACAGCAGGATTGTACCAAGGGCGAATATTCCAAGAATGCCAAGAATACACCACATTCATCACGCCATTCAGAGGCTACTGCTACTACCGTCTACCTCTCGGCCTAACCTTGGCGTCGAAGTATTTTCAGCGAGAAATGGCTCGCATTCTAGAAGGACAACCGAACGTCATCACATGATAGATGGCATCTTGGTTTTTGTAAAACACCGCGAAGAGAACAGCAAATGACTTGTGAAGGTTTTGGAGCGTCTGAGGAGAGCCGGAGTTAAACTGAACAAGTCAAAGGGTTGCTTCTGTCAAGACAGACATAGAGTTTTTGGGTGTGGTGATTGACGCCAAGAATATCTCGCTGAGTCCCAGTAAACTCAAAGCCCTACGTAACTTTGAGCCACCCAAGGACGTTGCTGGTGTTGTACGCTTCCTGTGTAAGGCTAATCATATTGGTCACTTCCTGCCCAATCTTTCGCAGGCAACCACCCCTATCCGCGCCTTGCTAGGCGAGCAGAATGCATGGGAATGAGGCTGCTTCAAGAGATCGCTTTTAATTGGATGAAGACGATGTTCGCGTCGGACCTTTGCGTTGCGAATTATCATCCCGGTCGTAATACCATTGTATCGTGCAACGCAAGCTCATTTGAATTGGGAATGGTTCTTCTGCAGAATATATAATCGTGGGAGCGACGCGTGGTCTATAGCGTTTCATTCACGGTCGCTAATTGACGGGGAGAAACGCTACAGCCAAACAGAGCAAGAAGCCTTGGCGGTAGCAAGGACTGTGCACCGTTTTGACCAGTACGTGCGGGGCCCCAAGTTCACGGTGGAAACAGATCAGCAGCAGCCGCTGGTGACATTACTTGGAAACGCTCGGCTGGAAATGATGCCTCCACGAATTGAAAGCTTCCGCATTATACTGATGCGCTACCCATTCAACGTGGTCTACGTTCCAGGCAAAGAGCTAGCCACTGCCGATAGTCTCTCAAGGGCTCCGCACGAGGAGCCATCGTTTATTTTGGGGAATATGGTAGAGGATTTCGGGGAATTGCAAGTTGCAGCAGTCAATGACACGAAGCTGGTTACTGTAGAAGATGTCCGCAGGCACCAATTACTAGATAGGGAATACATCCAGCTCGTTAAGTATTGCACCCAGGGCTGGCCTCGTCGAAACAGGCTTCCAGATCACATAAGAAGTACTGGTAGCATCGAGGTGATCTCTTTTTGTGCAACGGCGTCCTTCTCAAGGGTAACCACTTTGTCATCTCGGCTTCACCTCAAACGGATACGCTCGAACTTATTCATGAAGGCCACCAAGGTATCAAGCGATGCCGATTGAGAGCACAAGACTCCATGTGGTACTACGGGCTTTCACAGCAAATAATGTCGCGGTTGGCTTTGTGCAACCAGAAGCGCACAACGATCGAAGTGAGCCATTGATTGTGATAGAAACTCCAACGCAACCACGACAATTTAGAAGTCGGAATGGACTTATTCACTCACAGTGGACACAACTACTTCCTAGTGGTAGGTTATCGTTCTCGCTACCATGAAGTAATCTACGTGCAAAGCACGAAATCTGAGCCAGTCATCAGTGTGGTCAAGAGCCTTTTCGCTTATTTCGGCATCCCCGCAGTTGTACGAAGCGATAATGGACCACCCGTCACTTCACCACACTCGCTACTTTTGCGAAGCACTGTGGCTTCGAACACGTCACCTCAAGTCCAAACTACCCGCAGTCTAACGCGGAAGTCGAGAGGATGGTGCGCACGGTTGAAGAATTGTTTGAGAACGCAGGTCTTTTTCTGGCATTTCTGTCTTACAGAGACACTGCAGGCGTCACAGGGTTTAGCTCAGCAAAGCTCCTCGTGGGCCGTAGCCTGCGAACGAGACTTCCCAAGCCGGTGGATCGCCTCCGACCGCACGGCCTGAGCCCGAAGTTGTTAAGTGCCAAGACGAGCAGATAAGAAGACGACAGAATAAAGAGTTCGATCGTCGTCGTGCCACGACTGTCTTTTTTCCACTGGAGCTGGGAGACATGGTGTGGGTTCGAGACGTCAAAGAAACGGCGTGCGTTTTCAGCTCAGCCTCCAAGCCTCGCTCGTACGTCGTTGAAACGCCTTCCGTGGTGCTTGTGCGTAATAGAATACATCTAGTGCCCTATTCGGATTCAACGACGAGCCAAGTCGACGAGTTCGCGTCCGGAGAGAACAAGACACGAAGAGCAAGCCACTGTTACAAACGCTACGAGAACAGCGACGTCTCCAATGAAGGCGGAGTTTGAGTCACCAGGTTAGGTCGCCGAATTAAGACTCTGAAAAAACTTGACTTGTGATGTGATGTATTTTCGTTGTGTGTTCATCTCAGAAGAGAGATGTGCAGGGCGCCATGCGGCATGCGCTCTATATATGGGGTGGTCGATAAAGCTAGAGGGATTCGTTCGGTCAACCGGTCTCCAAGTCACTGATGTAGACGCGCCTAGCGTCGGTCTGCTTGTTTCATCGTACATAGCGGCGCATCGTACGTGTCTCTAGAAGGGTGGTCGTGCGTTTTCTCATAGACAGCGTACGTACGATGAGCACTGGGTGGCGAGAAGAAAGGCAACCTCGCGCGCGGCTCGTTCGTCAAACGACTGCAAACCCCGGAGGCTCTGCAGGAGAAGCACATGGCGATATTAGTTTAAGCCCATACGGACGCTGTGGTTTCTGCTTTTCTGAGCAAGCCAACATGGTTGTCAGCCACCCCGCAGTACCGCACGCATGCAGGGACCCCAAGCAAGCATGACAGCCATGCGAAGCCTACAGTTGGTAAGACACCGTGGTATAATGAGGAAAAGCGGCTTTCTGAATTAGCGAAGGATGTATCGCGGGGAGTTCACCTTTTCTTTCTTACTTTTTTTTCAGAAGCCATCTGTCACGCTCCATTCTTTAACCCATTCTTTCTTTCACGTTGTAGATTGAACGAAATCCACCCATGCATGCATATATAGGTTAAGTCACCAGGCGCTGCGCCGTGCTCCCTGCAAGGCTGCAGAAATTAGGCGCCATCTTCCTCTTCTAACCACTACCACCACCACCAGTTCATTCGCTACAACTTGCGCTGTTTGCCTGATGCGCGAAGGTGCGTCAGCAGTGCGCTTCCAGACAGACCACAGGCATCGCTGATGGGCCAGTCGAACACGATCCTCACCGACTTCCCGAAAAAGATCCCGCATGAATATTCAAGATACGCACCGGAATGCTTGATTACGGCCAAAAAGAAAGCCATTTCTCGGCACATGCCGCAGTCAGATGCGTCCATCAATCAGTCATCCCTGGGGATGCTTCAGTTGCCGAACTTGAGTACCCGAACGACATTGCGAATCGGTGAGCGTAGTTACAATGAAATTGATCCGTAAGCTCAGAATCGTACTGCTCGTGCGCTGCGTTGAGCTGTGTTACATACACTGTATAATCAATACCGCAAAGCTTATAATCAATATTTGCGGTGCACTTACATTCCTGTAGTCTGACCAGGCTCAAGGGAAGTTTAACATGTAGTATATTCTGTTCGAATTATCCAGAAAATCCTCTGTTGCAGTTATTTACCTACTAAAGTTGGCCATGAGGCTTGTTTGTATGGAATTTACTTATCACTCAGGTAAAACCCCAAAATACACAATAAATTGAATACTAGAATGGCACACTGCACCAGGTGCCGTCATGTGCTTTTCTTGCGTTCCATTTGTTGGCTCTATCATAGATATTATATCCTTTTTAAAAAGCATTGTTTGACCGCCCACCGGCCGACACGTCAGCACCTTAATCAAGAAATGGAGCTGACCAGCAAGAAAAAATAACAATTTGCCAGACATCTCTATTGCGAACTATATGCTACGCTGTGTTTTATTCGATTTGCCATTTATTTTCTACGTGCACTGCTTCATCGTACGGTTTCTTGGCCCTCTAAAAGTTTTTCAAGCCTATCAGGCTTCGCCAACAGTCCCGGCGTGGGAGTCGCCCGCTGAGCGCGAACGCGCCCCTTCCTTCAGGACCACAATAAATTTTGGCAACCAACCAACCAACCAATAATAATAATAATAATAATAATAATAATAATAATAATAATAATAATAATAATAATAATAATATATGAACTATTGCAGGTAATACAGCTATTATAATAATAATTAGGTATCTGGTAATTTACTTTTATCTCAAAATGCAACCTCTCCCCCCCCCCCCCAAGAGAGAAGTCCTGGCTGCGCTAATGACTCATACATCCGCTGTTACTTAATATGTAAACCGAATATGGTATTGAAACAATTAACAGTACTCTAAGATTAAATATTGTGATAAAAATTTCTCGGATGACAATTCTACGAAGTTAGAAATGATTCTACGTGTCCAAAATTTTTTTCTCTTCGCAATATTCTGAAAATGCGCTGTTGTCAATGCAAGATATCAGCACAATTTTTTTAGTACGTTTGAGATGGCGCCAAAATGGCTGGGACGTTTTGTGTGGAATGGCCCATAAACTTTTCAATCTCACATGCAACATTTGAAATGAAAACACAGTTCTCGTCATTTTTATTTCACCAAACTTTCCATTTTCATGTCATATATGAGGCTTGACTATCTTTAATTTTCTTTTGTGATTTTGGTAGCTTCCCATGAGTCAGAGAGCACGCGCTTTTTTCAATGTACGTCTTCTCTACGACAGCTGGCCACAACAGAGGGCTGAATTTCAAACTCTTTCACATAAAAATGCATGATGCAAGCATTACATTTTTCTTTCTTCTAATCGGTCGGTACATTTGAAAACAGCACTGTTTGGAATAAACATAATCATTGCCACAGTACCACAATTTTACCCGGAAGGAGTTAGAAGTTTCGAAACCAATTTAATAGCGTTAGTCACTTCGCTATATCAGCGGTGGGTGGGGTTTTGCGTGTGGCGCAAACAAAAAAAAATACTTCACAATAAAGAATGATTTTACAATATCTACGGCGACCCTAAGCTAAACAATTTAGCTTTATGAATACGTGAAAAATGTTGGTGACTGAACGTGATAGCATGGTTTTCTTATTTGTAGCAGTGCAAATAGAGATTATATTAAGCGTGAAATTGATGCAATGGGACCATGTATGTGCTTTTTCCAATCTTTCCCACTCAAAACATGCTCAAGCTTTCCGCGCAGCGCTATTTCTTTATTATCTGCTTGTGAATCTTAACTCAATAACAAAAAAAGTTTTAAAACTGTGATGCTAGTAAACCTATAGTTTACACAACGGTATTTTTATTTAAATTATTAGCACAACATGGCACACGGAGGAAGGAAAAAGACTTTTCCTTCCTCCGTGACATGGCACAATATTGCCGTCGATTGCAACTATGTAAGGGCCCTATTGGCGGAATCGCTAGGCGCATCACGTTTGTTTTGCGGAAGTGTTTCGGTTCCCCCGGTGGCACGAACCATTTCGAGGCAAAACGGTTCGGTTCACCCAATAGCCGCCTAAAACCGGCTTGACTTGGCTTAAAGTGTATGAATAGATGGCGTTAGAATCGGTGTGTTAAAAAACACTTTTCAGGCGATTTGGGCGTTCTTTATTCTGTGGTTCAGGTAGAGTTTCTCACTAGCTTGTGACACACAGTCTGTGGCGGGTTCATCGTATTCTAGTCGTGATGTTTTCTTCTCCGATGTTGGTGTTGGATTGGACTGTAATCTGTTTGAAATGGCGAGAACCGCCTCTGCCCGTGGGGTCGTGGTCGCTTTCTGTTGTTAGAAAGTGATTCATACGCAAGTCGCTGCCGCTTTTCTTAATTCCTGTGATGTCGCCGTGCTTATCGAGTAGTTAACGTCATTCGCCCGAAGCACAGAATTAACACCTACCAGCCCGAAGTGTTTGCCACCAAATCTACAAGCAATGACAACGAGCATAAAATAAAGGCCTTTGGAACGCGATTTGTGAATATTGGTCTGATGCATGTACTACGCGGATGTATGGTAGGTGCATGCGTGTTGCTTGAGGACCGATCAAACAGCTGGTGTCACTTGGGAGGAAGTATATACTGTGTCAACGCTTTCATTGAAGCTTGTTCTTGCGTAAGTGCGCGAGATAGATACGGAATGCACAAGTTGGAATTAGAGAACGTTCTTGTCCGAGTGGCTTTATTAAGCAGTCGCAAATGATGGCATTTTGTTTGCTTAGCAGTGTGTGTTTAGATTGGGGTAACCAACAGTGAAGGTAGTTGTGTGTGGGTGAGGAAATTAGTTTTCTTTGTTGCGGTGCCTTCCAAACAAATCCGTTATTTCTTCTCTTCATTGCGTATGTCTCTTGATGTGGCACTAAATTTTGCTATGTGCTCTTCGTGACCCTTCCTCTCGCTCTAGAATGCTCTAGTAAAAGTTGACGCTAAAGTTCAGCTGAAGTGTTTAAAGTTCCTTGCAGCTAACCACAGCAACATTTCTTTGTCTATGTGATTAGACGGACGCTTGTTACTTGGCATGCCTTTTATAACGCAAAACGTTTCTTTTTTTTTTCATTTACTGAACAGTCCGGAAAAAATCGGGGACATTTGTCCCGACTGGGACAGCACGGGCAAAGTCTTGGACAGTCCAGCGAAATTCGGGACGGCTGGTAACACTAGTTTAGGCAAGTGTATAACAATGAAAAAAATGTAATAAAATAGAAATTTCATTGTTGGGAGCATTGTCGAGCTTCAATTGCTAACCCGTAAAGGTCTTTTTAAATGTTAACATTGCCGCAATACACCAGTGTCATGGGGTGAAGTGCTTGCAGTGTATTGCAGTAAAGCATACATTATGCGCGCGTGTGTGTGTGTGTGAAATGGAAGCGTAGCACTGCTATTAGGCCTAATGCGATGCGCCGTGCTTTGTCTCATTACTGGTCATGCGACAGACGGCATCAGCACCGACTTCAACCTTTGTAAAGAGTCCATATGTTCCCCCCATAATTATTTTTTTTAATTGTGGCAAGTGATTCACACTGCGGTAAACTTCTAGTATATCGCATGAATAATTTAAAATTGTTGCATGACCCCTAATAAAGAAGTGAAAGATACCTGTGACAGACTCCTTGGTACTCCAGATTTTGTGCCATCAGATATGTGCTCTAAAATGAAAATGATCATTATTAGTGAAATATATACTCAGGCTAGGTATTGAAGACGATTGTGCATGTTTTGCAAATTTCCTTTTAAAAGCTCATGCTTCACTTTATCGGGCTTTCTTTAGTTATTAAGAAAAATAGCTCCCCAAGAATGGTCTAAAATTAAACACACAGTTTGTCATGGCGCAAGTTGAGCTTAGCAAGAAAATGATTTATGAAAACCATTCTGTCGCATAACTAAGAGCAAGCTGGTTTCAGGAAACATGTTGACCTGAGATGATGGCACGTGTTCACGCATCTTACAAAGGCTGCTTGTTGTTATAATGTGGCTGTAATTGGACAAATGTCTGTCATTCATCAAGTGTGGAGATACATCGCATCTCTGATGATCAAATTTTTAAAGAATAGGTTTTCAGGGGATGCTAAAACTTTTTTTGAAGGGGTGAGCATTAGAGAGCATTACTTTATTAAAGTCTCCAATTTCATTAGGTTAGCACTGAGGCTTGCAGGTATGTTAAATGAGCATGGTCACTTGAGTAACACTCAGAGGTCAATAATTATAGGGTGAACAGCAAGGTATGTATGAAACAGGATTATGCAAATTGCAGAAATAGACATAATGAAGTTGTCGAGAAGACTTTGTTAACAGTACATTTACAGGCTTCATGCAGAATTTGCTTTCCAGCAGGGTGCATTTACTTTCGCTGATGCTTTCGATGGCATCATTGCAGTTAATAAGCACTGGTTTTACGGACTGAACGTGATGATCTTGTTTTTTCAAGGTTCATGTACTGATTAAAAAGTATAGGATCAAGAAACTTGCATGCTGTCTTAAGGCATAATCAGGCTCACCATAGAGGTAAGTGGTGAGATTTTAGTTAGTTGTATGTGGGAAGTCTGTGTACATAACATCATAGTAATCTTGCAATGCTGTAGCTTTATTTGTGTAACGAGTGAAGCTTCTTTTCCTGTTAAAAATTTCTGCCAAGCATACAAGTTCCAACAGCAGGATTGGCCCTTGGACAAAACAGGTGGTAAGAGTGAGCTCATTCCCAAGCCCTTCGAAAGTACCCACTGAAGGAACTAGTACCTATAGGGCAAAAATTCCAGTGCACCAAGAAGGGCAAGGGAGGACGGTGCAGGTTAACATTTCAGGAAGGCATCTTCTGGTCATCATCCTTCTCTAGCCACAAGCTTGTATGGCCAATGTTTAGCAGACTCCTACTAACATAAACTAGGTATAAATGTTGCTTCTCTATTGCAAGATGACACACCATATACCTTTTGAGAGTCTTCTCACCACAAGCCCTTACATTAGCCTAAAAATATTTTTTCTACGGTGCCCTTTTTTTGTCCTAAACAGTTGTCTGAAGCAACAATATGCACATTGTGACAGTCTAGCTGGTGACCACAGAGATGGCTCCCGCCATCACGATGTATACTCCACTCAAAATGTAAGACACTGCAAAATCTTAGTCCAGTGTGCGTGCATACGACCTTGAACATGCAAGCAGTGACCACTTATTTGGTTTGCATTCTTTTATGGTTTGGGGGTAGTGTGAATATTTATAGCAACTTGATTTAAAAGTGTATTTATTATGTGTTTGTGAGTGCCTGTAAGGTGTTAACCTAAAATGACAGAAAAAAATTACTTTTGACGGGTCGATGTTTATGTCACTATGAATTAATTGAAACAAAGTCTTTAGTTTTGCTATTTTTGCCCTACCTTGTAGTGTTAATAGACCAGCTTTCGTTTGCAACTCAGTAGGAGAATTCGTTAGATTGAATTTGTTATAAATATACCTCATTGCCTTCCTGTGCACGCCCTTTTAATTCTTGCAATTAGTTACTTTGTATGTGGAAACCCCACAAACTATTATAGTCATGTTAGTAATATATTCATTCATTATTATTATTATTAATATAATTGCATTGATAACATTGCACTTGATTTGCAGTTTACTCATTAAATCTGTATTTCACTGTTACACTGTTTAAGGCAGTATTTATAATGTCCTTACAAAGACCTACATATTTTAACTGCATTTAATGGACTCAGATATATCAGCCAGTCTTGTGGCACACCCTACAGGACAAGAATATTTTCGTCATTTCAGGACATCCCGGGGATGTTTTGAATTTTTGAAGGAGGTACGTATTAGGGAATGACTGATGCACGGCTACCTGTTTTTTATGCAACCTTACCTTATCTCCAAAAGATCAGGTGATGGCAGTATGAGGCAAAGCAGTTAGACCTTTTCAGAGTAGCTTTATGCCTTTCTATAAATTGCAGTTCCATGTCCTCCTCTGGCAGAGAGGTGCTAGGCAATAGGAGGTAAGAGAGTGCCAGCCCATTTAAACTTCGATGCAGCACACAGCAATATTTGGTTGTGCATATGTCCTGTGCTTTACACAAACTGTTTTTTAGTTGTTTGCACTGCTTGAAATACCCTGTGCCTTTTTGAAATTAAACTTGTACTGGCCTACAGTGAACTGTAAATGTTGTCGGCATTAGATGTACAAAAAAAGAACCATCATGAAGGCAATGAGCCCTTATCACTTATTTGCCTTGCACTACAGCTATTCAGGGATGAAGAGAATGGCCATAAGGAAGATAATAATAATAATAATAATAATAATAATAATAATAATAATAATAATAATAATAATAATATTTCACACCAACTGGTTTCATTATAACAAATGATTCCAGCTGATTCCATTTCCAGGCTAGCTGGTTTCATTTTCAGTCTCGAGTGGTTCATGCTGGGACCAACTGGAACATGTTGCTAATGTGTTGGCTTGTACTTTGTCCCAGCTGTATACAGCCATGGTTTCAGTTAAAGTGAACTGAAACCGTGGAGTATTTTCACCTGGAAAGGAAAGAATGTAGAAAGTGATGCATCCAAAGGCAGAAAAGAAAACAAAGAGGAAAGATAAAACAGGGAACAGAGCAAGAAAAAAAAAAGGCGAGCTCTCAAAGAGAAAGAGAGAAGAAAAGAGAGAAAGAAGAAGGCACACGCACACTGAACTTCTCTCGCCTTCATTTTTGAGGGCTCCTCGTTTTTTCGCTATGCATCACTTTTTTTACCGTTACCTGGCTAAATTTTCGCTCCTATACACAGATCGACTGAATTGACGGCGCACTCAGATTTAGCGTACATGCTCGTTGTCACATCCTCTCCCAAAATTCTCATGCCTGTCGTGCTAGAAAACAGCTTTGCAATGAAAATCACTATCGTGCAGCTGAGGAGCTGTATCATGCACAGATCATAATGTCAGCCTGATCGTACGAAGTAACGGTAATAACTTAGTAGTACACCATGCATAACACAAACGTTCAGTGGGCCCTTAAGTTATGTCGTCTTGACTGCAAAAGTGAAAGTTGTGCTTTCTCAGCATTTTCCTCAACTATGAGCCATACACTACAGCTGTGTTTTGTATGAATATAAAAGAGAGTACTGCTTAAAATGTTGAGTACACTGACTATACAATTAAAAATATGGTAATCAGCATTTCTAAGAGTTAGATTTTCTTGTAAAAAACTGACACATACTTATGTCAAGATTCATGCCGAAAGTACGTCTTGCCCAAGAATATTTCTGAAAAATTCAGCATATTCCACGTAGCTCCGGAATCGACATTATGCGAAGCATGCGGAGGCATGCTTAGCATGACCATGTTGTGATTTTTTTATAGCGGCACGTCATGAAATTATGCCAAATATACGTCCAAACGTTCCACACACAGACATACATTGAAGAACTCCAAGTGTTTATATAACCAGTTGTTTGCACTTGTGCAATGATGCAAACATGAACTTGAGCATTAGGAACACCAGAATCAATAAGCTGGTATGAAGTGCTGGTGCTAGTGAGGATGGTAGCCCTGGACGCTGCTGCATAAATCAACTTCAGTGCATGGCACCTAGCAACAATTGACGTCAACACGATATCACAGCTGCATCATAGGAGTACATATGTAATGTTTATAAAGCTGGATTGCCACCACTGCAACCACTATTTACGTTTCATGACCATATGAAGGTATTAAGCTATTTGAAAAGTAGGTCCGAGATCTGGCGTGGCTTTGTTGTAGAATATGCTTCAGTGCCGCGCAGAATGCTTGGGTTCGATTCCTGATGGAACCGCGACATTTATTCTTTGCATTCGTCAGGTCAGCACTGCCGATGTAAGGCTTTTTAGATGCGAAGCATCTCTGACTCACGTGTTTAACGCCGTACGTACGTCCGTGCGAACGGACCGCAGCGCGTTTCTCTCGCCGCAGGTATTGGAGCACTGCCAAGTAGGTCAAGTCGCAGATGCACGTTGACGTCTCACCCGCAGCAGCTGCCGGCTCCTCCACCCGCTCATAACACACATCTCTCCCACTTCACCCTCTCCACCACCCGCAACGCTCGACCGCACGTCGAGTGGAAACACTTTTTTAGCTCGTATCTGCGATGAAACTTACACGAAACCCAACCCGCCTCCCATGTCTTCGCGTTTCAAACAAACGTTTACTCGAGTAAACAATACACCGAGTTCGCTTCCAGCCGTTCTTCCAGCACCCGCGAAGACGCCCGTTTTCAACTGGGTCAACGACGTGAGCACCACTACTGCTTTGCATCCCAGCAGGGTTCTCTTCGGGGAAATGGTTCATAATTTCTCAATGCTCATGCGTCAAAATTTTCCACGTGTGTTCTCGTCATTCCTGGGTAGATGCAAAAAATTAAGTGTCAATTACTTGGGGCACATAGCCGCCCGCGGGTATGTGTCACTGTTCAGCAGGAAGCGTTTGACGACGCACGGTAACAGGATTGTGACCTTATTCATGTCTTCACCGGCGCGTCTTGTTCGTCAAACTATGGAACTCTACCATACTAATTTTGGTTCACGCCAAGTTAAGTAGGTGATCACGAGAGCACCCAGACGTGAGCGGCTAGATAGATAGATAGATAGATAGATAGATAGATAGATAGATAGATAGATAGATAGATAGATAGATAGATAGATAGATAGATAGAAGAAATGCTTTGCCTGTAATATCTTTACTCACAATTGTAAAACAGCAACGGTAAAATAAATATGAATTACCTTTCTTAGGTTTAACCAATCACAAGAAGGCTGTTTGTGTATGACGCCTTTTTGTTGATAATCTGCATGCTGTGAAAGAGCTTTTCGTATTGCTCTTCACATGTGCGTTAATTCATTCCATTTATGCACTTGGAACTGCATGCATGCTTTCATGATGCGAGGACGCGCGTTGCTGTTACATGCAGCGTTCAGTATTTCTTTTGTCGAGCTACACGATAGGACATGGCACAGCGCTTATAAAGCACTGCGCATTGCGCCATGTCCACTTATACTCTATGAATGAGTCTTGGCGCTGTCAGCCACAATGATTCTTCACATCCATCTGCTGGTGCGCAAAGTTTGAACACAGTGAAAGGTCATGAAATGTATATATATATATATATATATATATATGTGTGTATGTATGTGTGTGTGTGTGTGTGTGTGTGTGTGTGCCCGATAGCAGCATCCGCATCCACACGGGCGCGCGCGTGCATGCACACGCGCAATTTAATGTCGGGTACCCCTAGCTGCCTGTAGCACGCGCATGCTATCGCGTTTTCTTTGAACTCACCGCCACACCTGTGGAGAATACAAAAGAACGCAAGGGCTCATGTACGCAAGCCACTTGGAGCCGCCGCACTGAAACTCTGTATTGATAGCCTGTTTCGCTCCTGCAAGGGCTGTGTGCCGCAAGGAAAACATAAAGGTGCAAACGTCCTCCGGCTAGCTCATACTTTCGAATTTTTCACTGACACCTAACGCTGCTTTTTCCTTAATGCAGACGCCACATAGATACCAGAATTCGCCATGAAAAATTACCAAGGAAGCCCGGACGACCCAGCCCAGCTGCACAGCCATTCCTGTTTCAGGAGTTTTTGATCACCATTTAGGAACCAAATATACTGCATCCTGTCTATTGTCGGTGATTTATCGGTGTGAGTACATTCGTACTCACAAACCCGCGTTAGTCTTGCAACAACGTGTTCGCATGCACGCGCTGCAACAACGCAACACGCTCCCACGCGCTGCAAGCAAGGGTGCAAGTCGAGCAGACGAAACTTCGGCGGCCGAAGCCCTGCAGCGGCTTGCGCTTCGCCTTCCCATACTGCCTTGGCCCGCCTTTGGCGCGCGGCGCAGAAAGCCATAGCCGCAAAAGCTCTCATTTCGGAACTTTGTTCCCTAGCGCTAGATTCGTTCGATTCACCTGCACCACGTGAACCATTTCACAGGGTGCTGCACTTTGTCATTCGTTTTTCAGCTGTGCAGCATTGACGACCTTTTTAACTCTGTCATTCGTTTCAAAAGGTGCAGAAGAGGGGCAGCACTGGTCTCAAGATTTTTCTGCACCACCTACACTGACGTGCTGGCTTGGTGCAGCCGCATGTGCAGCTGAGCAGACGATGCAGCACTTTAGTGTAGGTGGCTTAGGCTTCATACCCGCCTCTACAAACACGGTGTGTTTCGCCAATATGTTTGCGCCTCATAAACTGTCCACATGTGTGGTTCGCCATCGTTCAGTGTTAGCTGTACGGCGTAAACTGTTGGCTCATCGTCATTCGTTTCGGGGGTCGCGCTGTGCCTGCACCGCTGAACTCACGCTGCACAATTTCTGAACTTCGCGTGCACAGTCGTGGACTGGTTCCAATTGGTGCAGGGTGAATCGAACGGACCTACTGCCTAGTTGTTTCAGTGGGTGGTCAGTTGTGTCAACGCAGTCGGCGTTGGTTGTGCGGTTAACTGTGCGGACCATTATAACCGTTTGACAGCCGGCGGATTCTGCTACCGTATCGTGTTGGAGATGCATGTGATCTTCCAGTTGTGCCTGTCAGTTCTGTTGCACTTTTCGCGTTTGTAGCTTGTTCGCATTTATTTCTCTGTCTAAGTGTGCTTGAAGTGTTCGTGTGCGGCTGCTGAAAAGCCACCCTAACATGACCCGTGCACTCGTTGCCGGAGACTCAATGTTGAAGTACCTCGCAGGGTCTTTCACATTGAGCTCCAGGACACATGTCGAGGTTCGCTCATTCAGCGGTGTGCGGATCGAGAAATTGTTCTCTTTAATTGCGCATTCTCTGGCAGATGTGCACGTGGTCGTTCTTCACGTTGGCACTAACAATGTCGGTGAAGAGCCCCTCGTGCTGATTGCCAGGTTCCGATCACTGATCTCCAGAATTCTTGATGTCAATCCGTCAATCCGTAGTGTCTGCGATTCTGCCGAGACAAGCGAGTTTGCGCAAGTGCCAGTGGGCGCTGTCTGTCGGAGAATTGGAGGCGTTCAACACGGATGCCGGGGAGACGAATGCCATTTTGCAGGCGCTGTGCCACAAGAACGGCTACGGTTTCGTGGACGGCACATGCGAGCTGATGGGATGCTGAAGGCTGACGGCGTGCACCCGACGAAACATGGTAGCCAGGTAAGCAATTAATGTGGATGTTATAAGGGGCTAGCTGCCTAGTCGGTAGCAGCTGCGGACGATCAAAGTTACGAGTTAGCGACGAGTCAACGACACATATTGCAATTGTTGCATTTAGAAGGGACGAATTCAATCCTCAAGAAACGCAAGCGTGCTTGCAGCGCTACAGTGCACGTGCTTCATCGCAAGCGCCCGCGGAAGATAAAATTAGGTGAAATTAGGCGTGTGTAGCTGTGATAGTCATCCTACGTATAATTTCCACGCAATGTGGTACCACGCGGTGAAGGCCACGTAACGTGGACGTTGGAGTATTTAGTTAGCGGCATCCGCTACGGCCCCTTTTTCGTTTTTTCCCGAGTTAATTTCGTTATGTTGGCACTGCAGGTCCACGGACGACCTTTGAACATAAGTTCATGCTTAGATCGTCGGAATCGAGCGGCTGCTGTTTGGTCATGTTTGCACATGTAGAGCCTTCCGAAATGATTTGATTAGATTTAAATGACGCGTGCAGTGGGACTATTTGCGACTTCGGCCACCAATGATATAAGCGGGTTTTACTGTGTGTTCATTACCACAGTATATTTGAGAGGCGCCAACGGGCAGTGGCGGTAACAGGGGGGGGGCAGAGGGGTACAAGTGCCCCGGGCGCCACTAGGGAGGGGGCGCCAAGCCGAGTCCTCGGGTTGGCGCCCCCTGGAAAGGTTGTCAATGTTTTTTTCCGTAAAACCGCTGGAAGGGGGGAGGGGCGAGGTTGTAATGTACGACTGGAAGTGGGGATGGTGGTGAAGGAAAGGGTTGCCGCAATGGCTTTTGCATCGGGAAAAGGATCCTCTATTTTCATTTTGCTGCGCTACCCTCCGTGCCTTCCCATGACCCTCGGCTAAGCTTTGTTTTGTGCTCCGCAGCACTGGGTTAGATGAGTTTTCAGCGAACCCCACCAGCCTCCCAAACCACTTACTGAAAGCTTCCCTGAAACCAACCACGTACGTAAACAAAATAAAATAAAAAAGTTCGAATGCACCTTTTTTGAGAAGAACAGAAAACTCCAACGAAATAGCCGATCGTCCAACGACTAATCGTCCACGCAGCGGCGGAAGGAAGGGCGAATAAATCCGTGACCTCGGCACCAAAGGCTAAACAAGGCGTTTATTCGCAGAGTTTCTCTGGAGGAAAGACGGAGAAAAGCGTGACACGACGGCGACGTTTGTTGATTCCCTGCATCGCGGGCGCCAGCAAAGCAATAGAAGGGCGGGGGTCAACGTTTTCCCACATGCCATCCACCGCCATGGGCAGGTTCATCCTTTGGCCCAAAGAACACGCCCTGCGAAAAAAGCGCAGAGCGTAGTGTACCCGACAGCATGTGCCGACTGCCCCGCTTCGTACGTTGGAGAAACCAAGAACTTCCCTGAAAGAATGCGGCCGCACAGGATGACCTCCATCAATGGAACAGCGAACGGAGCGAAACGGCAGAACACTCCGACCAGTTTAACCCCCTACCAGACCCGAGGGCGCGGTGTCTAGCTGGTTGCTGCTTTGTTTTGTTTGTACTCACCCTGCATCCTTGGGATGCACAAATAGCGCGAAAGCTTAGGTACGAGAAACTTGGGCCTGGGAAGCGCCCGTGCCGTCAAGATTTTGCAGTGTGGACTGGAAGAGAACATGACGGGTAAGGGACTTCCGGAAGTTTGAATAAAAAAAGAAAAATACTATACAAAACGCGGCGTAGCTCATCGAAATCAGAACTGGTGGCCCTTGGCCTCCGAAATGGCCCGCCGCGCGCCAGTAGGCAATCGCGGAAGCCTACATTAGCGCTTTTAATGGGGGGGGGGGGGATTTTGCACGTTTGTAACACCAGATGTTCCTTGGTCCACACCTGTCGTCCCGTGTTGGCCACCAAAAATCATGGCGCGTGCCTCACCGACGCCAGCGTGCATGGGCAGACTATCTACGCGGAAAAGGCCCATTCTAACAGCGTGCTTCTTCTAGCAAAGTAGATGCGCAAATTGTGTAGTAGTAGTAAATTAATCAGCCTTGCTCGCTCAGGAGCGTGAAGGCCGCCCACAACGCTACATATAAAATTTTTGAAAATTTTTTTTTTTACTTTTTGACCTTCGCACAAATAGTTTTCACCCACCATGAGAACTCAATAACCAGAAACGCAGCTGCCGTTGCATAGAGAAAGAAGCAAAATTTGTTTTCAAGACAGAGTTGATGGGTCTTATCAACTTTGTAGCAACTGTTATGTAGCAACTATCATAAAATGTCGCATAGTGAGACATTTTGCGAAAGTACTTTGCTTCATTTTACAAGTTTCATAGAATGTTACTTTATTGTTATTCAGTAAATTTCTACATACACGAAATTCATGCTCGAAATTTCTTCTTTTTGTAACGGTAATATTTGTCTGTTACATCTTCATGAACTTTCGAGAACGACGAGTTGTGAAACTAGTCCCTCCGTGTTGAATATGTTCTATATTTTTTTGCCTCCTAAAGTTATATAGGGCGCTTAAAAAGAAAACAAGGTTCCTTTTCGGGCTGCTTGGTGAGATGGGCATAAAATATAAAATATTCAATCAAATCGAAAATACTAATTTTCAGATCCGTGTCGATCTCTCATGGAATCACCCGTCTACGAAACATGGTTAGGAGACAAACTGCGGACATGTCTGCCGTGTAGCTAGCATACCTGTAACCGTGGTTAGCCGTAGTGCTCGTGTGACAGAGGTATTAGTGGGCTTTAGTTGAAACTGGGGTTTGCCAATCAAAGTACCAAGTAAAAAAACTTTTTTGCGCTACAAGAAAAATTCGAAGTTTTGCATCTCGCATTCTCTTTAAGGCCCTTCTTCCTGCCATGTACTCGCACCTAATGTTGGATCGCGAGTCTGCGAAATTCCGCTGAGGCAGACTGTCGATCGGCAGCGCACCTGTAGGCCGTTGAAGTTACCGGCTGTCTCCTCGATGGGCCAGGATTCCACAAAAAGCTGCTTATAGTAATCGACCTCTAAGTAGACCACGCGGGAATTGTCAAATTCGATGCGGTTGTCGTTCACCACGCTGTGCTCAGGCAGCTCAGCGAGTGTATTCCTTTTTCACTGAAACTTGCACATGTCGTTTTTATGTTGCCTCACTCTCGGGGAAGTTCCCCAGCTGCATCGCCCGCGAAGGGAGCGTAACTATGAGCACGTGCATACCTGCGAAGTTCAAGTATTCTGAAAAAGTGGGGGGGAGGGATTGCGCGCCATTTATCTCCCCCCCCTCTTTTTGCGCCCAAAAGAAACTGCGGGATCAATTAAATGCAATCTTGCTTTCGTGGCGAGATGTCGCTTTAAGGTATAAAGTCTGCAACCCCCTCCATCGCGGCAATAGCTAAAGCCGCGGCGAAGCAGCGGCCATTTGCACGTGTGGTGAAGTATATGATGCCGCTTTCTAACTCGCCGAGAGCAATCACATGAATGTGTGATTAGAAAGAAAAAGGAAAGGCACGTAATTTCTGCAGCCCTATAGGGAGCACGGCGCAGTGCCCTTCGTGACGACACCGCTTCAACACCGACAGAGTAAGGGCGCGAGAAATTGACCATTTGCAGAAATCTGCAAGGCGGCTTTCCTGCAAGGTTGTTTTCTAACCAAAAAGGAAAAAAAAAGAAAACTATCGTGCCCAGTCTGCTTTTCTCGCCCACTGTGCTTTTACCACTCCTATTCTAGTGAAGGCACGCGAGTGCGACAAAACGACTTTTTCCCCCCAACATTACTGTGTGGTTGTCCCACCTCTAACGAACCCTCACATCGCATGGAGGGCGAGGCACCTGTCGTTCGTAAAGAAGGGAGTGGGGGAAGGCAAAAGCACAATGAGTGAGAAAAGCAGTTTGCGAACGAGACCTTTGGTTGGAAAACACTTTGCAGGAAAGCCAGCTTGCTGATTTCCGCAAATGGTCAATTGTGTCTGCTTTTGTTTTGATGAATACCGGAGAGTTCATAAGTGAGAGTGGATCACGTGATTGTGAACAAACATTTGGTTATCGTTGATGCAGCCAATCAGTTTGCCCTGTGGTGTTACTTAGTAGGCCCTCTCACAGGGTGCCGCCATAGTCCTCTTTTCGCTTCCGTGCAACAGCCCAGGAAGGAGGGATTCCTATTGGTACATGCCCTTGGAGGCGTGGTCTTGGTGTTATAAACTACAATGTTAGGGGTTATGGGTCGATCCAGAGAAGCGAGAAACGAGGGTCAGTCAACCGAACGAGAGTGGTCAATGAGACTTACATTCGCGAGTTAAATTGTTTAGCTACCCCAGAAATCTCCACAGGCATTGAATATTGAGTCTCCGGACC
>WOVY01014083.1:0-17676 GCA_013436015.1 Rhipicephalus annulatus | reverse complement strand
GGGTGGTCAGTGGCGTAACTAGGGGGGGGCAAGGGGTACAAGTGCCCCGGGCGCCACTAGGGAGGGGGCGCCAAGCCGAGTCCTCGGGTTGGCGCCCCCTGGAAAGGTTGTCAATGTTTTTTTTCCGTAAAACCGCCTGGAAGGGGGGAGGGGCGAGGTTGTAATGTACGACTGGAAGTGGGGATGGTGGTGAAGGAAAGGGTTGCCGCAAGGCTTTTGCATCGGGAAAAGGATCCTCCTATTTTCATTTTGCTGCGCTACCTCCGTGCCTTCCCATGACCCTCGGCTAAGCTTTGTTTTTGTGCTCCGCAGCACTGGGTTAGATGAGTTTCAGCGAACCCCACCAGCCTCCCAAACCACTTACTGAAAGCTTCCCTGAAACCAACCACGTACGTAAACAAAATAAAATAAAAAAGTTCGAATGCACCTTTTTTGAGTAAGAACAGAAAACTCCAACGAAATAGCCGATCGTCCAACGACTAATCGTCCACGCAGCGGCGGAAGGAAGGGCGAATATAATCCGTGACCTCGGCACCAAAGGCTAAACAAAGGCGTTTATTCGCAGAGTTCTCTGGAGGAAAGACGGAGAAAGCGTGACACGACGGCGACGTTTGTTGATTCCCTGCATCGCGGGCGCCAGCAAAGCAATAGAAGGGCGGGGGTCAACGTTTCCCACATGCCATCCACCGCCATGGGCAGGTTCATCCTTTGGCCCAAAGAACACGCACCTGCGAAAAAAGCGCAGAGCGTAGTGTACCCGACAGCATGTGCCGACTGCCCCGCTTCGTACGTTGGAGAAACCAAGAACTTCCCTGAAAGAATGCGGCCGCACAAGGATGACCTCCATCAATGGAACAGCGAACGGAGCGAACGGCAGAACACTCCGACCAGTTTAACCCCCATACCAGACCCGAGGGCGCGGTGTCTAGCTGGTTGCTTTGTTTTGTACTCACCCTGCATTCCTTGGGATGCACAAATAGCGCGAAAGCTTAGGTACGAGAAACTTGGGCCTGGGAAGCGCCCGTGCCGTCAAGATTTTTGCAGTGTGGACTGGAAGAGAACAATGACGGGTAAGGGACTTCCGGAAGTTTGAATAAAAAAAGAAAAATACTATACAAAAACGCGGGCGTAGCTCATCGAAATCAGAACTGGTGGCCCTTGGCCTCCGAAATGGCCCGCCGCGCGCCAGTAGGCAATCGCGGAAGCCTACATTAGCGCTTTTAATGGGGGGGGGGGGATTTTGCACGTTTGTAACACCAGATGTTCCTTGGTCCACACCTGTCGTCCCGTGTTGGCCACCAAAAATCATGGCGCGTGCCTCACCGACGCCAGCGTGCATGGGCAGACTATCTACGCGGAAAAGGCCCATTCTAACAGCGTGCTTCTTCTAGCAAAGTAGATGCGCAAATTGTGTAGTAGTAGTAAATTAATCAGCCTTGCTCGCTCAGGAGCGTGAAGGCCGCCCACAACGCTACATATAAAATTTTTGAAAATATTTTTTTTTACTTTTTGACCTTCGCACAAATAGTTTTCACCACCATGAGGAACTCAATAACCAGAAACGCAGCTGCCGTTGCATAGAGAAAGAAGCAAAATTTGTTTTCAAGACAGAGTTGATGGGTCTTATCAACTTTGTAGCAACTGTTATGTAGCAACTATCATAAAATGTCGCATAGTGAGACATTTTGCGAAAGTACTTTGCTTCATTTTACAAGTTTCATAGAATGTTACTTTATTGTTATTCAGTAAATTTCTACATACACGAAATTCATGCTCGAAATTTCTTCTTTGTAACGGTAATATTTGTCTGTTACATCTTCATGAACTTTCGAGAACGACGAGTTGTGAAACTAGTCCCTCCGTGTTGAATATGTTCTATATTTTTTGCCTCCTAAAGTTATATAGGCGCTTAAAAAGAAAACAAGGTTCCTTTCGGGCTGCTTGGTGAGATGGGCATAAAATATAAAATATTCAATCAAATCGAAAATACTAATTTTCAGATCCGTGTCGATCTCTCATGGAATCACCCGTCTACGATAACAATGGTTAGGAGACAAACTGCGGACATGTCTGCCGTGTAGCTAGCATACCTGTAACCGTGGTTAGCCGTAGTGCTCGTGTGACAGAGGTATTAGTGGGCTTTAGTTGAAACTGGGGTATGCCAATCAAAGTACCAAGTAAAAAAACTTTTTTGCGCTACAAGAAAAATTCGAAGTTTTGCATCTCGCATTCTCTTTAAGGCCCTTCTTCCTGCCATGTACTCGCACCTAATGTTGGATCGCGAGTCTGCGAAATTCCGCTGAGGCAGACTGTCGATCGGCAGCGCACCTGTAGGCCGGTTGAAGTTACCGGCTGTCTCCTCGATGGGCCAGGATTCCACAAAAAGCTGCTTATAGTAATCGACCTCTAAGTAGACCACGCGGGAATTGTCAAATTCGATGCGGTTGTCGTTCACCACGCTGTGCTCAGGCAGCTCAGCGAGTGTATTCCTTTTTCACTGAAACTTGCACATGTCGTTTTTATGTTGCCTCAGACTCTCGGGGAAGTTCCCCAGCTGCATCGCCCGCGAAGGGAGCGTAACTATGAGCACGTGCATACCTGCGAAGTTCAAGTATTCTGAAAAAGGTGGGGGGAGGGATTGCGCCGATTTATCTCCCCCCCCCTCTTTTTGCGCCCAAAAGAAAACTGCGGGATCAATTAAATGCAATCTTGCTTTCGTGGCGAGATGTCGCTTTAAGGTATAAAGTCTGCAACCCCCTCCATCGCGGCAATAGCTAAAGCCGCGGCGAAGCAGCGGCCATTTGCACGTGTGGTGAAGTATATGATGCCGCTTTCTAACTCGCCGAGAGCAATCACATGAATGTGTGATTAGAAAGAAAAGGAAAAGGCACGTAATTTCTGCAGCCCTATAGGGAGCACGGCGCAGTGCCCTTCGTGACGACACCGCTTCAACACCGACAGAGTAAGGGCGCGAGAAATTGACCATTTGCAGAAATCTGCAAGGCGGCTTTCCTGCAAGGTTGTTTTCTAACCAAAAAGGAAAAAAAAAGAAAACTATCGTGCCCAGTCTGCTTTTCTCGCCCACTGTGCTTTTACCACTCCTATTCTAGTGAAGGCACGCGAGTGCGACAAAACGACTTTTTCCCCCAACAATTACTGTGTGGTTGTCCCACCTCTAACGAACCCTCACATCGCATGGAGGGCGAGGCACCTGTCGTTCGTAAAGAAGGGAGTGGGGGAAGGCAAAAGCACAATGAGTGAGAAAAGCAGTTTGCGAACGAGACCTTTTGGTTGGAAAACAACTTTGCAGGAAAGCCAGCTTGCTGATTTCCGCAAATGGTCAATTGTGTCTGCTTTTGTTTTGATGAATACCGGAGAGTTCATAAGTGAGAGTGGATCACGTGATTGTGAACAAACATTTGGTTATCGTTGATGCAGCCAATCAGTTGCCCTGTGTGTGTTACTTAGTAGGCCCTCTCACAGGGTGCCGCCATAGTCCTCTTTTCGCTTCCGTGCAACAGCCCAGGAAGGAGGGATTCCTATTGGTACATGCCCTTGGAGGCGTGGTCTTGGTGTTATAAAACTACAATGTTAGGGGTTATGGGTCGATCCAGAGAAGCGAGAAACGAGGGTCAGTCAACCGAACGAGAGTGGTCAATGAGACGTACATTCGCGAGTTAAATTGTTTAGCTACCCCAGAAGCTCCACAGGCATTGAATATTGAGTCTCCGGACCGAACAAGATATCCTAGAGGCAGGCCACAACCAGTCGCTACATGACTCCATTCCTGCAAACCCCGAGTTGAAATCCCAGCTCACTTCTCCAGAGTTTGTCACCACGACGAGGGACGTCTTCGCAATAGAACTTCTGCCTAGGTGTGAGTATTTTTTACCTATGTTATTCTTTTGCACATGGATTATTACCACTACGTTGACACAAACTGCTGAGAGTATAAAGGTGTTATTCTCGGGAAAATATACAGGTTGTCCCAACTATCATAAAACCCGATTAAAAAAATGAGTAACTCCGTTACGCGAAGCAAAACCTAGTGTACATTGTTCCTAGTAATTTGGAGCAACCACTTATAATTCATTCATGCATGAGAATAAATTAATGAGTAATCAAAGTATTTATAATTCCGCAAGTACTCACCTGATTATATTCATTGGAGGGCATGTTTAGTTCAATTACTGTACAGCTTGAAGCTTAGAATATACTTACACATTTAGTTTCTCATATATGTATGCATAAAGTGTTATATATGTAGCCATTGATGAGGCTATTCATGTACGATAGTTTGTATGTATGTTCCCCTATGGAACGCCGGTGTCTCCACTACTATTGCTCTTTTTTATTGTAAATGTGCTTGCAATGATTCGTATGCTATAAACACATTTTCAAATTAATTTTTTAATTTTTTTTTTGTAGAAGCCATCGCCTAGTTCTTCGTAATGTTATGTTCTTGCATTTCTTATTCCAATGCAGTTGCGTTGTGTGACGAATGTACTGTGTGGTGCTAGAGGCCTAGTAAGGTGACTTATAACGTCGCCTTTAGTATCCTGCGCCACGACAATCATCTACTGTCAAACAAACGAATAAATAAATAAAGTAATTGAATGTTGAAATTACATCTAACTGCGCTATTTTCAACAACGTATTGCATCCACATTTTTTTTTTCCTGTTGATAAAGAAAGCCCACCAAATATGAAAAGTGACGCGTAACCAGACTGCTGCGTACATCAGGAAGCAGTACCCTCAAACAGGCTCAATGGGAGGTAGCCAGCGTCAAGAAATAGATGCAGAAAGAAAAAAAAAATGTGCATGGCCCTTTGTGCCAATCCCCGGTCAAAGAAACACGCCGCTTTGAACTTACAGAGTCAGGCCGTAATCAGAACAGTGCTCCGGTCGCGTTATCAGTGGAACGGTTGACCGCTAGATATGAATAATTATAGTGACATACAGTTGAGCGAAAGGAATTCCTGCAAACTTGCAACGCATGTTGGCGCGCCCTGAACACCCTTGTCAAAATGCGGAACGCTGCTGTTTTCAGCGGACAAGAGGCAAAGCGGTTGCTTGCTGCTCTTTTTTTTCTTCCTCAGGGGGGAAGAAAAAATTTTTTTCAGCCAAGCAAAGCCATGGACCGGGTGACAAAAACAAAAAGAAAAGAGAGCGGAGCTGAAGGACGCAAGAGGAGAAGGCTACAGGCGCAGGAAGCTGAGAAGTCAAAAAAGTTTTTCGCGCCATTTTTTGAAAAACCTGGGGCAAGTACTTCATCATGTCCTTTGGAAGTAGCTCCATCTCCTGCCACTTCATTAATGTCCGTACAACTTGACGAAGGAGTCGTTCACGAAACTTCTAAACACAGTATGCTATGCGCAGACAATCCCGGGGATATTGCAGTAGAGGAGGAGGACAACGGAACCGACATTGGACTTCGGCTGGTTGAGCCTGTTGCTCTGAAGCTAAGCAAACTGGATTCCACGAAGCACCCTCAACCTATCATCTCAGAACTCGTTCAGAAGCATGACCTAGGTCTCTTAAAATTTGACACTGGTACTGGAAAAGCCGTTGTGTCTGACGCTGTACGAACGGAAATTGTTAAACTCGGGGCCATGTATTTCCAAAATCGGGAAGGACCTTTCTTGCCAACAAACAACCGATCAATGACTAAGAGTTGGTTTAAGAAGAAATTAGGTGATGGTCGTGGTGAAGAAGTCACCCGTTCGTGGCTGGCCTACTCTCCTGCCAAAAAGGCAGCATTTTGCATTTGTTGCCTCCTTTTTTCCCGCTCAGATCACCTATCATCTTTGGAACAAGAGGGGGGATTCACCAAATGGAAGGCACCCGAGAAGATCACCCTTCACGAGAATGCAAAGAATCACCGAATGTGTTTCTCACAGTGGAAAGAAATGGAAAGAAATTTGATGCATACTACGGGAATAATTGACGCTGACCTTCAGTCACAGATGGAGAAAGAAAAGCACAAGTGGCGTGAAATTTTGACGAGAGTCCTCCACTGCATAAAATTTCTTGCTACACAGAACTTGGCATTACGAGGGCATCGAGAGAGTTTTCAAACCAGCCGCGAGAACAATGTCGGAAATTTTCTTGGTCTTTTGAAGTTAATTGCCGTTTTTGACCCCCGTTATGAAGCAACACCTCACATACGTTGAAAGTCATCCAGGGTCCACTTCGTACCTATCGCCTTCTGTACAGAATGAATTCATTCACATGATGGCTGTCACAGTTCGCGAGTCCTTGCTGCGAAAAATCCGTAAAGCCAAATATTATGGCATTATGTTTGACACCACTCCCGACCAGGCACACCGTGAGCAAATGTCAGAAGTTGTGCGATATGTGGAAGTTGACTTTGATAAAAAATCTGTTTATGTTCAGGAGTCCTTCCTCGGCTTTATCCATGTAAAGAACAAAGACGCCGAGAGCTTCGTTGACGTGATACTTGGCAAGCTGGAAGAGGACAGAATGAACTTACAGGACTGTCGGTCACAATGCTACGACAACGCTGCCGTGATGGCTGGACAAAAAAGTGGTGTCAGTCAAAGAATCGCGGAAAAAAACAAACTGGCAATCTTTGTAAACTGCGACAACCACTCACTGAACTTGGTTGGTGTACATGCTGCTAAGGAAGAAGCCATGATGATGACTTTTTTTGGGACCATCGAAGCACTTTTACGTGTTTTTTTCTCGCTCAACGTACCGTTGGGAGAAATTAAAAAATGCAGTGCCTGTTGTTGTGAAATCAGAGTCTGAGACCAGATGGAGTGCAAGGGTCGAAGCAGTGAAGCCGGTCGGTAGATACCTTGAGAAGATACTTGAAGTTGTTCAGGAAATGTCAAATAATGACCAAGAAACGAGCGAGACGAAAAGTGATGCTGCACTACTGCAGAAGCGGATATTAAGTTATGATTTTTTGATTTTGCTGGGCTTTTGGAACAAGGTACTTGTTCGCATAGACCGTGTTCAAAAAGACTGCAAGATCCTAAATGAACTTTCACGATGCTGCCTTAGACATGAAAGCTCTCAGAGATCACTTTCATGAAGAAAGGGAAACTCTGGTAAGTGAGTCACTTGGTGAAGGGCTTCGTCTCTGTGAGACGTATGATGTCGACGTTGAAAGGCGTGCACGACGAAAAAAACAGATGCCTGGTGAAAAGTCGAAAGGAGAGGCGTTGACGGCTAAACAGGAAACAGAAAGGGTTATGAAATGCACACTCGATCGTCTTCATTCGGAAATCGACCAGAGGTTTACTCGCCTGCAGGACACCGACCTCAAGTTTGGCTTTCTGCTCGACATCAACAAGCTGTGCTACAGCGAAGACAAAAACGAACTAAAAACAAATTGCAACACATTTGGCAATTTCTACAGTTCCGACGTTAACGCGCAAGACCTCTATGAAGAGATTTTAGATTGTAGGCTGCTGCTTTCACGGCGTATTGACCAGACAGTATCAAGACCGGAGGAACTTCTTAAATTTATTGTGGAGTATGGTGATGATGGCGTATTCCCCAACCTTCGCGTCGCCCTTCAGATGATGTTAACCATTGGAGTTTCCATCGCTGGCTGTGAGAGGTCCTTCAGCAAGCTGAAGCTAATACTCTCCTATTTGCGTGCCACAATGGGCCAAGACAGACTTACTGACCTTGCGCTACTGAGTGTGGAAAGAGAAGAAACTGAAAAAACGAACTTTGACGTCATTATAGAACAGTTTGCTTCATCGAAAGCAAGGAAAGTGCAGCTCTAGTTTTTACGGAGTGTTCCAGTGTATAGTGCATTTTATATTTGTCTTAATATCCAAATGATGTAAATAAAGTGTTTTAAATAAAAAAACGGGTTTTTCTTGACAACAATTATTCACGATCAGCGTTACAGCACTGACGTCATAAAAGGCAACAATATGCGATAACAGGGAGACAACAGGGTTTGCCGGAACGAGTTTTTTAACGCATCATTAGCACTGATGAAAAAATGCAGGCATCATATGCAGATTTGGCGTACGCAATAATTAATTTTGAATGATACATTTCACGGTAATGTAGCGAGAAATGGTATGGACTATTTACATATGCCTAGTTCGTGATTCTATTTTCTGTGCTTATATGGATTTCATGAATTTCGCATATTTTAAGTAAGCGAGATGACAAGAAGTGACCACCAAGGTCCATTTTTTGTTAAACTTTTTTTGCTACCATTGTGGACTTCTGGTGTGTTGTGTGATGCATGGACGTACAAGGCGGCTATAGTACACTGTAGTACAACAGCAAGAATAATAATAATAATAATAATAATAATAATAATAATAATAATAATAATAACAAACATTATCACGGGCATAATGAGGGGCGCGGAAATATATTTGCCCTGGGCGCCGTCCTATCTAGTTACGCCACTGTGGGTGGTTTGATAGTATTGCTTTATCAATTTGAGCGCTGTGGTTATATATCGGACATCACTCCAGACGCGCATGTCACGATAACAAGCATCCGGCCTTAAGCGCGGACCTATTACATGCGCAGCTGCTGCAGTATGAACTCAACGAAATCGGTAAACGATGTTTTTTTTTTTTTTGGCGCATGTGTCGTTTGTGGAACGGAAGTGTTTGATAATACGTGACGACGGTGAGTTCTCCTTTCACTCCTACGCACTTGCAGCCGAGTGTATTAATCGAGCCGTATCATAGTATCACATCTGCACCGTATATCAGCTACTGATAGATTGCACGGGCCATCCTGGAGGCACAACATGGCGGCTTAGATGATGTCAAGCCAGTATACTCACGTAGAGATCAACGTGCTCCAGTGTGATAATGAAGTCAATCAAGACGTTAATACACCTCTGTCACATACGAATAACGAAGGAATCAGCATGCGATCGACACATCACATCACAAAGAACAGAGCATCACCGCAAAGCACGTCATCACAGAGCACGCCACAAAACTTATACGTGTATAGTTAGCGTCATTTCATTACCTGTCACTCAATAAAAAAAATTACTACGCGGTCAGCTTCCCTCCACATGCTTCGTATAACGCCGATTCCCAAGGTATGTGGGATGTGCCGATTTCTTTTTTTTTTTTTCAGATTGCACACGCAAACTGGGGATGGTGAAAATGAAGCTGCGTGATGGGCCTCGCCATCCTAACATGCCAGCAGAAGGTACAAATTTAAAGCAGACTGCAATGACTGCACGGAAAATTCGTACAAAATGCTATGCGTTTACTAAAGAAAAAAACTAATAAATAATAAAATTGGTACAACAGACATATGTACCCTAAATGGCAACGAGTGCGAAACAATAGCACAGATTCATAGAATGTGTGGAAATATGAAAACACTTGTTATTACGGTAACACGTGTAGGTTGCTGAATAATGCTTTTGCGGATGCCAGTATAAAACATTGTATTGAGGCGGTCATAAAATGAGGTGTCCGATAATTTCGGCACAGTGTAATTTGACACGGAAAAACCACAGTTGTACACTTTGGTAATACAAAACTACTTTGCACTCTGGTATCACATAATGAAAGGTGAAGTGTAAGAAATAAAACATTTTCCTTGTTATTGTTTTATAAAAGTATGCAAATCTGTAGTCAGATAATTTGTTTATACTTACATATTGTACTGTAAGGGGACAATACACAGCAATTAAGAACAATAGAAAATGACTGCGCTTCTATTTTTGAACAATGAAATTTGTTAAGTGCGACCTAGCTCAGGCGATTCGCCTTTCTTATTGGCTCTGTCCATTGGGAAAATATTCTGTGTAGGTCATTGTTCACTGCCACATCAGGAAAACCTGAGATCGCGTGGTGTGCCGTCGCACTGTCGGGAATCCCTCGTTTCGGCATGTGCGTCAAACGAGGCCCGCAGAGTCGGGTCGCACAAGGGATAAAACGTGAGATGACGTTTAAACCAGCTGAGCAGCGCGATAAACAGTGCAGAATATGTAGTTAACTTTATTGACGAGCTGAAGATGTCATAGACCCGAGCATTAGGGCATAGGCGCGCGTGAAAACCACTCGCACTGTAATTGCTTACTTACTCAGTGAGCCTTCTTCATGGTTGTCTGAATTAAGTTTGTGTTGTTGTTAAATTGGGTTCAGGGAGGAGAGAAGGAAGGTAGTGTGTGTAAAAACCTGCGCCCCCATACGGGATCTAAATGGGAATATAACTGTAAACGTTTGTCCTGGATTTGTAGGCAATAAATTCGCTGATTCATTTATTGTAATAACAAAATGGTGATTGCACAAATAAAAAAGCTCAGTAATAAAAGGACGTTTCGGCTCCCACTACGGGAGCCTATCTCGTGAAATAAACTAAACTATTGTGTGCAAAATAAAAAGACGTCCAAACTCCGAAGCATCTGCCCTAATTTACCGATATTCAACAAGTTGAGCATGATGGACGTCCGTGGACCATCGCATTGTTCGTGTACTCGAAGTGCTTTCGCAGAACGTCCCATCAAAAATTGTGATATGAAAGTAATAAACATTTGGTGTTCATTAATTCTCATGTCTTTTCCGTAAAATAAGCGGCGGCAGTCAGCGTTAATGCCGTGTTTCCTGCATCCGCACAATTAACGTACCATAACACGAGGAAGCGCCGTGAAATGCCATGTAAATCAAGACCCCCTTTCGAGGCATAGCAAGCTTTCACCTGTGCGCCTACGTTGCGTAGTTGAAATCATTTACGTATGAGCAGGTGCGCAACCACCTGCTCAATGTCGAACAGCGGCGCCGGAGCGCAACACGGAGCAGTGAAACAATCACAGAAAACCAAAGCACTCGCAAGAGCATCGCGGCGATGCCGATGAGTTATTCCCTGTGAGGCCGATTCCCAGTGTCGCTAGGGCCGTTGCCGTCGGGTTGCTGCGCTTCGGGAAAAGCGTCTCCTCGCCGTATACGCAACGGCATTGTGCGATATGTATCGGAACTTTTACACTGGCCGCCGGATTAAATTTGGAGCCAAATTTAGGAGCGTGCCGCGCGCCTTTTATTTTTTTCAATTGGCCGACAGTCTTGGCCAATCATGTGGCGGCGGCGTCGACAGCGCCGCGTGTAGCAGACGGCGCGCAGCGCTCGCTCAGTCGCTGCTTCATTAGCGGCCGCGAGAGAGAAAAAAACGAAGGCGAAGAGGGGCCCGGCGCTGCAGCGGATCGTGTGCCTGCGCGCCGCTGTTTTGGAAGGCGAAAGTGCGTGTCCGACCTCCTCCCGTGTCCTCTGCCGTGCTCTTTTCTCGTGGTGGTGTTTTGGGTCGTTGCTGACCCCCCGTTTCGTGTGCAACGGTGGTGCCCCTGCGCGGATGTACTGCTAAGAAAAAGAAGAGAGACAAATCCGACGGCGCCAGAGCCATGAACCGTCCGCGCTACGACGTCCCGCCGGAGCTGACGAACCTGCTGCTCGAGTTCACGGTGAACGTGATGATCGAGCGGCCCAGCGACCTGGTGGAGTACGCGGCGCGCTACTTCTCCGGGCTGCGCGACGAGCGACAGCGCAGCGCGTCTTCGGGCCGCCCGCCGGCGATCGCCGAGAACGACGAGGCCATCTACAGCGACGACGAGGAGCCCATGCCCAGTGAGTAGGGCGCTTCAGTAACCCCCCGCTCTCGCGGCTCCCAGGCCCTAGGCCTAACCGGCGGCCGGCTTCCCCGGAAGCCAAACGCGCGACCCGACCCCGCGAAAGTAGTACGGTAGCGGCAGCGAGGCGCGCCCACCTCGCTCGGGTTCCGAACCCTCGCCGTTTATCGCCTTCGGTTTCGGAGACGGCATTTCTACCCATCTCGTCTCCGAGGGTGGGTGTTTATGCGCGCTCGGCGAGGCGACGATTTGTATGGGGACACTTGTAGCTCGCTGCCGGCGCCCGTCGGCTTTCGCTTACGGGCTTCCGACTCACCGGCGCGTGTAAAAAACAGCAGCCCGCGCCGCGGAGTTGTACTCGGCGACGCTCCGTTGCACGCCGACAAAACCTGCTGCGAGACTTCGCTTGCGTAACGTATCACTAGCTAGCGCACGGGCTCGGGGACGGGGAAATCGCGACGCTTAAGCCCACCCGGGGCCTGCGACCGGGTCGGCACGCGTCGAATAACACGCCACTGTCGTGAACGGAAGTAACGTTTATACGGGTTGTCATAGTAATCGTCTTTACGTACGCGATCGTGTTTTCCGGCTTTGGACGAACCATCAGCATGCGCCGGCGCAGCGGCTGGTCTTGCACAACACCTGCTGTCTCCGCAGAGATATCTAGGGCATAGTGATTAGGATCCATCATTCTGCGATTAGCTTATATAGCGTTAGCCACGACGTGTCGGCCCTGAATGTCGTCTCGTTTCAAACGTGAAGACGTCATCATCATGTTTTTTTCTTGTCGTACATGTTCCTTTTAATCGGCAAAAATACGCATTGCAAAACTTCGAACACGGGCACAGAGGACGATTCCACAGATATGATGCCATAACGGGAATATTGGCGATAGTTATAGCGCGAGAACAAAACGACGACACAGAGACAAGAAGGATACGAAAGACGCGAGAGTCCTTCTTGTCTCTGTGTCATCGTTTTGTTCTCGCGCTATAACTATCGTCATGCCATACCAACTAGCCCAAGCTGCCACACTTCTAAGGGAATATTGAATATGGTGAGGTATGGTGATGAAATAAATTCCCAAGACACAGAAGACTGTACTGCTTTCACTGTGACAGCTTATGCATGATACCATTCAAAACCCACCACTGCTGCCAAGCCAGAAGAGATATCTGGTACAGTAGGGTTGAGAGCTGGGCTAGTTGGTGAGACATCATTTAACCATATGGTGTAGTAGCGCAAATTCGACGGGGACGAAGAGGACAAGAAAAACTAGTGTCTTGTGTAGCGAGTGTCGTGTTTTCTTGTCCTCTTCGTCCCCGTCGAATTTGCACTACTACACCATATGGTTAAAAGATATCTGGTAACAGTGTACCTTCAGCTACCACAGCATATCTGATTAATTGACAACAGTTTAATTTGTACTTTACACCTATCAATGCAGCACCACTGCATGTGCACATTTTTCCTTTCATTGGTATGACACTTCAAGGTATTGATGATATATTCACTTGTACCAACCATTGCATCACTTCCACGTGTCATGAGATGAAATCCAGCCTGCACAAAGTTGGCAACACTTCTAAGGTATTTCCATTCAGCGTTACTTTTTCTCAAACCACCAGACTTTACTTTTCCAACGTTATAGCAATGTTATGACATAAAACGAGCTTTGCATGCACTGCGTAACGCTGTTGCTAGTACAGTGAAGTCATTGATTCAAAGATAAACACATGCCAAACATATTTCGCTGGCCTGCACTCCTTTGTGGTAGCCGCTGTTATGACAGGAATGAAATGTGTAGATTTACTGTGGTGTAATCATGCATAGACCTTTCATCTGTTGAAATCGGAAATGTTTTTGGTAAACTGGGTGTTGTGGCTAATTACTCAGGCTGTTGTGAGAATTTCTGCTATCTTTCTTGGTTAATAGCTGCTGGGCCTTCGTTTCGTTGAAAGAATGAGATTTAAAGCTCTTATTTGGGTTCTTTGTAGTCTCATATTAGCATAGTCACAAAAAACATACTTTGCTATTGTGATCTTTGTAATTACTCTTCGATGCACTCTGAAACTGATTATTGTGTGTGTCGACATGCAAATATGCACATACCTTTTATGGTCGTCGTCGAAATTTCATGCTTACGAGTTTCCTCACATCACTGTTGTAAGCACAATGTTTACTTCCTCTGTTATGTTACAGCATCTAACCAGAACTACGCTGATGAGTTTCATAAAAATAAAAAACTGCGTTTTAAAAGCTCCTGGTTGTATCTGTAAGGCTTCCTGTTCGCAGCTGGCAACAGGTGTCCAATATCTTAGAGTGTAACAGTGAAGGAAAGAGATAACAAAAATGAAGTGTTGGTCTCGGCACAATCACAGATGATTCATTCGCTTCCGCGAAAACTGTTGAGTACAAGCTGTTTCTAGTTTCGCTTGTAGAAGTGCTTGCTACACGCAGTTTAACGAACGCTCCGCCAGCGCCGTGCAATGTGGCACAGGACTTACTGCTGCATAGCTTTGCAGTAGTTGCAAAAACTTCGTGGAACTTTTGCATGGGGTGTACTGCACGTTTTGTGAAAGTTTGTCTAACATTTGATTTAATGTTATATTCCAGTATAGCCTGTCTCCTATAAACTTGTTGCCGCTTTATTGCTTTTATTTATATTGTTATAGCGACAATGCACGCTTTTCATCCATGAGTTATTTAACACGCTTTTTATGGAAGTTCACTGAGCTGTTAATTTTGCTCTTACACTATGATTCAGTAAAGCAGGATTGACAGTTGGGTGGTTTGGCACGGATACATTGTTAAAGGGACACTTAAGAGAAACATGGACGTGGTTTAGATTGATAATTTGTAGTTTGAGAAGGCTAGTGTCACCCAGTTTCACTGTCATAAGTTCACTATTAGCGATGGAAATCGAGGTTTAAAGTTTCATTTTTAAATTTTGCGGCGATACCTCCGCACCTGATGTCACTAATTTGAAACTGTATTATTGTGTTGCTGTGACACGACCTTGATGAAATTTTTCTGCCAACTGGTTCATTAGGTCTTTGGCATTCATAGATGGCAATGTACTTCATTTTTAATGACGAGAAACAACGTTGGGCACAGTAGGTGCTGTCAAATGTGTATGTGTTACGTCTCGGTGTTTGGTGTGGGAAGAGTGGTATTTTCGGCACTGTGAAACTGTACTTTAGTATTATGTGAAAAATAATAGTAATAATAATAATAATTTTTATTAGCATTTTGAAAAGCAGCACAGAAATACAAAATTGGCCTGCCAAAGCCTCATTGGGATTGAAGACCAGAGCCGACAGACACCAAACCATAAGATTTAATGTATCTAAGACCACATAGATGTAGACGCTTCTTTTTTCCCCAGGTATGTCTAGAAAATAAAGACGTGCTTGTACAGCTGTACACGACAAAATAAAACTGATAATTATACGAGTAGCATCAGCTAGCCTAACATTCGATCATGCAATAATGTCAGGCAAGTATCTTATGATATTCTTGCCTGCTTTTTCAATTGGTGCTGAATTTGTACTTTATTTCTAAATTTGTCTTGCGTTTATTCAGCAGAATCGCACCAATACAGCATGTGTTTGCATGAAGGGATTTCATTGCTTGGCTTCTTACTCAACGAGCCCGTCATATCGTTTCATCTTTATGTATAATCATAGAAATGAGGTAGAAAGAGTAAATTACAGGAAATGAGAAATGTGCATGCCAGCGCACAAGCAAGCAAGTGCACACAATAAAAGTTTTAAAATTCACACTTCACATGGAGGTTGTCTATGGCTGCCGTAGCTAAAAAATAGTGATGTCAGAAGCAACTTTATTCTCACGAGCTTTCTATTTTTCTGTTTTAAACTGATTCGTATTCATAGTCACTGATTTAGCGCAATAAGTGAACAAGGACAGGAAGAGAACAACGCCGACACAACGCCGATTTTTTTGTTCTGATAACATCGTTAACCTGAGGGTAATCCTTCGGACTGTCTTCTATCTGAGAAAGACGTGTGTGCCGATGTACCAATACGACAATACCTCGTTACGGCTGTCGGCTTGAATGTTCGCACTGTGTCCACATTGTTGATTCTCTGTCCCTGTTCATTGAATGTGCTAAATAAGTGAACATGAATTACAAACATGCCCATAAATACGAGCCGTCATGATTTGTATGATTGATACAGTGATGGCTGGCACTTTATTCATAACACAACCTCATCAAAATCTGAATTGTCTAATAATTTGTTGGTGACTATCAATGATCTGCTGACTACACTTGCTGTATTATATGATTGGTGGCTGCATATAAAGGTTATTCGCGGCTTTTTTGAACTGTATATCATGATTGTTGGGTGCCGTAAAACTTTCTGCTAAAAAGGGGAGTTTGTCTGAAAAGCACTCATAGAGCGATAAGTGTTTTACAAATGCTCAGCACGCCCACTTGGACTGCTGAGGAGTAGAGCGTGGATAAATCTAAGTTAAATATGATTACTTGCTGCATGTAAAAATTGTATGTGATTGGCTAATGCCTCCTGTGGTGTTGATCATGGTCAGTTAGTGATTGTGCTGCTTATATTCCATCCAAATGTGATCTGCTCTTTGTCGACTTTGTAATAAGTAGCTTTTCATACACTTCACTACACTTTGACCATTTAAAAACTATTTCCTTCGGTATGTAGAATGCTTTGTGTAAGCATACCCAGTGGAAGTTAGGAAACCATTCTATGGCGAATGAAAAGCAAGGCTGTTTAGTTGTAAATAACGACGGGTACAACTTTACAGCGTGTGTACTTTCAAAGATTCTTGGAATTTTGTAAAAAATTAAGCGTAAGTGATATGAATGTAATAGAGATGGAAAAAAGCCAAAGTTTATGTTGCTCCCTCTGTTTTTCACTTTAGATCTCAGAAACTCAAGTAAAGAAATATCAAATCTGAAAATTTTTAGCGCTCTTGTCTCTGTGCTTGTTTGGAAGAAATGCATCTGCTGTTAGTGAATCTGGAGTTAACTGACCTATACATATCGGTCTACTTATCTGTCCGACCTTGATGTTGTTCCCAGGAGGCAATTCTTTTAGCTGTCTACAGTCGAGGGAAGGCTCATGCGCTGCCTTACAAATATGACAACAATGCTTCATTACGGCTGCGTGCTTGCCCGTCCGCAAACAAAAGCCTCGGCCAATCTCTCTCTCTGCTCATTCACTGCCTTCCTTACTTCCATTGATGATTAATGTCAGCCAAGCAGGACAATGCTCAATCAATGTTTGTTTTGTTCTGTATCGGACAAGCTGCTGCCGTGTACGAAATTGAAGGCTGGCAGTAAATGTGACATTTTGTTAGGTTAAGTGCCATTGTTCCTGTGATTTTCTCCTTGAACATAATGTGCCACTTTGCAAGTGTGTGTGTTGTATATTACCACTCCTATATATGGCTGTGTTGCGCGTCATTGTGTGTTATCACTCCTATATATGGCTGCGTTGCGTGTCATTCTACTGAACCAACAGTTCGTAAGGTCTTCCGTGACTGTTTTACTGTTCTTAGTAATGGTTACTCTGTTATAGACGGAAACTGAGCCTTGTGACGTGGCTTCTTTGTACTGACCCTGAAAGATGATGTCGCACTTACTGATGCTGTTTTTTTAATCAGTCTCATCATCACACATTTTTGTCTCGTTGTTTCTTAACGTGTTTCCTGTCTTTGTTTAATTGTAAAAATTCTTTCACGAGAAAAAAAGGGACCACAGCTGCAAGCAGAGGACTTTGTGTTTGTGATATTGGGAAATGGGCAAATACACTTATCAAACAGAGTATTGTTCGAAAGAAAGGTGGTGCCGCAGAGATCAAGAATGTGGTTCTCATGCTGGTCACCTTATGTTCCCAGTTTGTGAGCATGGTAGCAATAGTTAGTTAGCAGCTGAAGTAACATAGCCTCAATTAAACTGGAAGTGCATAACAGATGAAATGGGGTTGAAACGAGACAAAGATGTAAGTAAGTGATATTAAGGATGACTGCCAGTTGGGCGTGTTGGTAATGGTTTCATGGTGAGACAAGCGCAAAAAAAATA